>JANFOE010002501.1:0-303219 GCA_025667525.1 Glebionis coronaria | reverse complement strand
ACTTCCAGCTGTATACAATACTAACTATGACTTACACACATCCTAACATTTCCTCTCAGGAAAGGACACGCGATGTGGATTCCCCACTAATAGAATGGCCTGGCACGATGATAGGTGTTAGGGGTTGTTTCATATTCCTCGACACTCGACGACGTGTCAATATTGACACTTGGTTCTAAATCATGTATGTCCTTGTGCTTAGTTGCCTAATAGTAGCCAGAGTGCATGACCTTTCCTACCATTGATCGTGAACTTGCATGAAGACTGCACGACCCTTCATGAATCTCTCGAATCACATAGTCTGCTTGAACGGGCCTACACATCACAACCACAATTCCAAAAGATCGTTTGTAGAGCACCTCATCTATTAATTCATATTCTCTTTACTTGATAGAATACGCTTTGCCTCCTTCTCGGCCTCTGGAAGGGTTTTATCCGTCAAGTACTCCATGATAGGTGCCATCCAATTAGGTCATACTTCCTCTATAATACAAGTTATTTTATTTTATTGGATGGATTTTCCTTGATAATCTCAACCAAGACCTACTATGACAAGTTCACAATGCTAGTCGGCGTAATCTTTCTTAGAGAACCCGGTTTCTTCTTCTTACTTCTTAGAACTTGGCTGATTGAGAAGGTAGCAAAAACGCCAATTAAAGCTTTGGTTTTCTCTAATGATGGTATCTTATTCTCAGCTTTAGCGATGCAAGCTCCCAGCACTTGGTTTGCCACTATTCTAGAATAAACATTTTCCCATAGATTGCATACACTCATCTGCGCCGCTATCCGTAGTGTCGTGATTAATCCTTCATTCTTTGATTCATTCTTAGAAGCAGAAAAGTAAAAGCACAGTGCATAGGTGAACTCTACCCCTTCTGGTTTAGTCAATATTAAGTCTCCTCTAGATCGATCTACACACGAAGACCTGTCCTTGAACAAGTTTCATGGCTCTTGTGGTTCTTCAACTGTTGTTTTATCCGGGTCGGACCCATCAAGCTTTTGTGCAATAAAATCAGCCAAGATCTGGCCTTTCATCGGTGTCCGTGGTCTGTATGTGATGTTGTATTCTCCATGCAGAACATACCACTTTTGTAGTCGCCCTACAACGTCAGGACGCGAGATATGTACTTGATTGGTTGCTCAGTGTTAACCAGAATTGGGTATGTCTAGAAGTACCTCCTTAATCTCTTAGGGGCATAAACTAGTGCGAGGATTAGTTTCTCAATTGGGCTATAGTTTAGCTCAGGGCCTTGTAACCTGCGAGTCATAAAGTAATTCAGCATTTAGATCGCATCCCTTTCTGTCATCGGGACTAAATTGATAGCTTTATGGGTGACCGACAAGTAGATGATTAACTCTTCTTTCGGCTTTGGTTCCACCAACATAGGTAGTTCTGCTTGTCGTTGCTTCAACTTCCTAAATGCATGATAGGCCTCATCTGGCCAATAGAACTTGATTTTTTATGCATTTCTTAAAGGTTTGGAATAAAGGCAAATAATTTTCCACCAATTTGGATAGGAACCTTTTACGACTAGCAAACTTCTCGTTGAGGCTCTGCACCTCTAACTGTCCGTAGAGACAGGAGTTGTATCACGACTACAGCTTGTCTGGGCACGGTTCTATTACCTTACGATCAATCATGTAACCCAAGGATATGCCCTTAGTTACTTCAAATGTGTACTTCTTAGGATTAAACTTCATGTTGATCTTGTGTAACGTGTTAATAGTTTCTACTCCATGCTATGACAACCCATAAATTTCACAAGTATGATATATGATATGTTTGAACAGAAGTGGAAAATCATTAGAAATTTTTTCTTTTTATGCATTACTTGGTAAGATGAACTACTTCTCACAATCTGAAATACCATATTAACATATTGCTATATGTTATAAATACAATATATATAACAAGTATAAGTATAAAAGTGATTTAACAAGTACATCATGGATAAGAGCATTTCAAGAAATATAATGATACCCTAAATTCCCTTAGAAACCTTACAATCCCTATAAATGAATGATGAACTCAAGGATTGTAAAAGTATGAATACATAATACATAGAACAAGTGAACAAGGAATGAGAACAAGGATTATACTATCAAGTAGAAAGTATAATGTTATCCAAGAATAAGTAAGTATAAACCATACAAAGCTAAAGTACAAATAAGTGTACATAATAGTCTAGATCATCACCTAGAAACCTTTGATAAACAATATTTAAAGCAATGTAATTATACAACAACTATGTATCTATAACCAATACAATATATTAGTTCTAATCTAATATATAAAGAAGATATAAGCAATCACAAAGTACTAATATTCACTAATCCAAAGCTAATTACAAATTAAGACCTAATAGCCAGGATTAGCATATAAAATCCATTTTACATTGAATTAGAGTCTAATATTTTGTAACTAATTATAAAACACAACTAAGTATCATATTAAGGTAATACATTTATCTCAAGCTAAGTTACAAGTTCATAAAGCCTTAAACTAAGAATGTACAAACCTTAGAAGTCATAATCATATAATATGAGCCCCAGAATAAGTGTAAATAAGGATATAAACCCTAATTACCCAAGATAGAAAGTCATTAGGATTAGTAACCTAGAAACCTTAATATTAAGAAATCTACATAGAATCATTACCTATTCTTTTAAGACAACTCTACAAACATTCATAGAACTTCACTAAAGTTAAAAGATTATGTTAATACAATGTACAAGTATCCCTAATGCACAAGGTACAACATTTCAATGCATGACTTGTAAATTATGTCAAAATAGGTATTTTCACTCTTTAAACATGGTTACTTAAAATAAGCTATCAAACCAAGTGTGGAAACTCATTGGACATTTAAAACATAATGTATAGGATCTAAATTGAGTTACATTAGTAGCTAATTGAAGGATAAAGCCTTATACTAAGACTTAACCATAAATCATTAGAAACCCTAAACCGCCTAAGTTTTCTTCCCATTTTCACCTCAAACCTTTGTTAAACTTCAAACCAAGGACCCAAACTTCATAATTACAATGTATATACCCAAATGAAATACAGATCATTCACTAATCACATTCTTAAGTTCCTAATCACTAAAATTACAAACCATAAAGTTACAAGCCCTAAATTAAGACCCGATTTTACTTTCTCCCTCCAAAACTTGTTTTAACCACTTTACCTCCCATTCCAAGTTTAAAATAAGATATTTCAAGTATCCCTAGATATTTTAGAGTGTCTACAATCAGTTTCATCGCCTACTTGAAGTTACACATCACCATTCTCATCTATATTCTTCTCGTTACCATTTCTAGCCATAAACCATGGATTGGTTAGAATCTAGCTTGTATAATCATCACCTAGACTTACATAGACCTTACTATCATTCCTTAGTCACCTTGCTACTGATATTACACGTTTCATAGCAAGACTTGGAGCCTAAGTGTTGGAAAAACTATAAATAGGGGCGAATGGAATACATTTCAACTCGCACCCCGTTTCCTTTGTATCTCCTACCCATTCTTCATATCCACTTCTATATACGTCCTAGGACATCTTATAAGACCAAAAACCTGGTCTATAAGGAAGCCATTGAAGCTCTTGAAGTTTTGATAGCAAATTTTGTTCATAAGAAGTCATAAGGAGCCATTTTAGAGCTACCTTGGTAATCTCTATTTTAACTAAGATTTGATCTTGTTATGACGAAATATGATACTTTTCATAATGCCAAAATAATTTTAGAAAGATAATCTAAAAAGAATTAAGTCATATGATCATTTTAAATGAAAGTTAATTGCTAAAGATGTCTTAAAACCCTAGTTTTGTAATTTACATGAAATAATAAGTAAAAATCCATTTCAAAAGCTTTAATTATATATAAATGTTTTTATTATGAATATAAATATGTTTTGAAACTTTATTCTCAAATTCTAGATCATTTGGTACATGTTTAAGGTTGTTATGTGATTTTTACAAGCATAGGGACTAAAACTCTCATTTTTGAAACTATTTAATATTTTGGGCCAATAGTGTAATTCTATGAGAGTTAAAGCTATAAAAATAAATGTTGAAAAGTTTGAGACCCTAAGGTTAAATATTGAGGGTTGAAATTGTAAATATTAAAACTATATACTTGAAGGATTAAAAGTATAAATATGGTAAACTTATGAAATTTGTGTTAAAGAGGTAACTATTCTAAAATTATAAACTTAAAGGATTATATTGGTCATTTATGAAACTATATGGATGGAAACTATAAAATGAAACATATTTTCAAGTTATTCTGTGTGATATAAACCCGATAAGATTACTAGAAATAAGTTGAGTTCATAGCCTCACTTAAGTACTACTTTATAAATGATTTGAAAAACCGTAAGGGGGATATATGCTAAAGTAGAACACAAGTATATTTGGTATGCTTCTCAGGTATGCTCATTGACACTATGTTTACTGCTACCTATTAAAATCACTTTTTAATTGTGAACCGCTAATCATTTCTAGGAATGAGCGCTAATATTATAAATAGTACTATTTAGGGACTAACATCCCCTGTCTGGACAAGGCGCACTTGCTAGCACCTCAGTGGTCAAACAGGCATACTTTATTTTGCTATACAGGATAGTTTGGCAGACTTCCTCATAAGGGCAATTGTTGGTTTCTGATATGTCTAGAAGCGGTATCATAAGCTCAATGCATTGATTCATTTATTATTTAACTTACGAGCGAATAATAACATAGCTAAGAAAAAAGGATCTTTAATTCAAAATGATTTTAAAGCTATGAATTCACTCAACCTTTGTGTTGACTTTAAGCATATATTTTAAATGTTGATAACTGATAGCATGGAACAGCATAATGTTGACGTGGAGAGATATAGACTTGGGAATTTTTATCATTCAAACCTATTTTCTAGATCTCGGGAACTTGTGATGTACAGAGTATGTACAAGTTGTTTTATTGAAAATCTCAAGTTTTGAATGATAATTTATAATGAATAAATAAAGTTTATTTAAACACTCTTTTGAGTTGTTTTCTATTACTGTGCTTTCATATCATGAAGTAATACCCCAAAAATATTATTCCTCTGCGTCAAGGTAAAAAATGGGGGTGTTACAGAGTGGTATCAGAGCTAAAGTTATAGAGAACAAGAGATTAAAATCTTGACTATAACTGATTTTCTTAAATAAATTCCAAATGAAAATCTCCGCATCAACACCATGCTGTTGCAAAACTTGTAAGTGATAATTTCAAGATACGATTTTGATGGTAATATTATGTGATAGTTAATACAAGGTTTTTGCCAAGTATGAAAATTTGTTCTTCTCGATTCAATTCGAATTGATCTCCGATAAAATGTGAACTCACTTGTTCTTGGTTAATAAAATAAGATTTGGTTATCTATTTCTAAGTAAAAAGCAAAAGCGAAATGAATTAAAAATAAGCTAAAAACAATTAACTAATAATAACGAAACAATACAAAATAATAAAACGTAAATTAAAACGAAACAATTAATAAAAATAAAACTAAAAGACGAAATTAACTATCGACTCAAAAATAAAGTTAACTTAATGAAAAAGGAGAGAATAAAACTAAAATGGTACTTTAATGCTAAACAAGGCAAAACCTAAAGCGGGTACTAAATAAAAGATAAAACTTGAACTTTACGAAAAATATTAATTTTAAAAATAGACGAAAAATTCAACTAAAAATACGTAACTTTCAAAAATAAAATCAGAACAAATTTCAGATTAAACTAACCGATTGCGGAACAAGAAACAAGCAAGCAGGCAGGTAGCTGGAAGCACCCAGGCTAGTATGTGAATTTGGCGGGAAATTGTTAAGCTAGCAGGCTAGCTGGCTGGTGGATATTTTTTTTCTTTGTTCGGAATGTTTTTTGTTCATTCGGAAATTCCGAACAAATGATTGGTTCGGTAATTTTTCGGCGGGAAATCCTTAGTTCGGTATTATTATTTGGTTTGGGATTTTTTAAGTTAAGGTTGGTTCGGGATTTATTGTTGGTTCGGTATTTTTATTTTTATTTTTTTTATTATTTTTTTTGTAAACCTTGGTTCGGGAAAATCAATTGGTTCGGTAAAAATTACTCATTCGGGAAAAATAAACTGGTTCGGGAAACATTACTCATTCGGGAAAAAAAACTTGTTCGGTAAAAATTACTCATTCGGGAAAAATAAACTGGTTCGGGAAAAATTACTCATTCGGGAAAAATAAACTGGTTCGGGAAAAATTACTCATTCGGGGAAAATAAACTGGTTTGGTAAAAATTACTCATTCGGGAAAAATAAACTGGTTCGAGAAAAATTACTCATTCGGGAAAAATAAACTGGTTCGGGAAAAATTACTCATTCGGGAAAAATAAACTGGTTCCGGAAAATATGACAGTGACGAAAACAGGGGAAACAAAAACACGAATTTTACCCAAATCTAACCAAATTAAATCTAAAAATTAAACTAAACTAACCACTAATAATCAACTAATAATAATCAATCAAACTAAATCAACAAAACTAGCAATAAAAACCAAATTAATCAAAACCCATTTAATAAAAACTATAAAAACTCAAGAACACAAGCAAATCAATCAAACTAGATTTATCAAACCTTTAATCATCCAAAACAACAAGTTTTCACGAATCAAAATCAATAAAAACTCAAAACCCACTTGATTTTAGAAAACTAAAATCAACCAAATCAAAACTTAAAAACTTAGAATCACAAAGAAAAGAAGAACAAGATTAAAGGAAAGCTTATATTAAAGATTAGGATTCAAACAAATAAAGGTAAAGATTAAACTTACATGAACATGGATTAAAAGATGAAAGGAAGTGCCAAACACCCTAATGGTGTCGGCTTAAAAAAAATATGAAAACTAGGAAAAATTAAAAACTAGTCTAAAAATGTGAAGGGTGGATGCTATTTATAGTTGTGATGAAAGGTTGGTGAGTGGGCTTTTCTCCTTTCTTTTTTTTGTCTTCTCGTCTCTTTAATAAAGTTGACGTTTTTTATTTCGATTCGGGATTTGTCGATGAATAAATTCAACTCGTCTTTTAATTTCTTCATTTAATAGACTTGAGTTCTTAGACATATAAATCTTCCGTCTTTGGTCCTTATCTTCGATAAATCTTCAAAATAGGCCCTTTGACTTCCAATCTTTTGCACTCTTGGACTTTTTACTTCGTCTTTTCTCGTTTTCTTCTATAAAAGCCCGTGATAGTCCGTGTTTTCTTCCTTTTTCATATTTTTATCCTGAAACACAATAAAAACACAAACCACGCATAATTCCGACTTTTGCGACATAAAATACACGTTTTGGCCTTGTTATTATTGGAAATAAGTGGTAAAAGGATAAGTGTTTTCACACTTATTAAATCCCCTACACTTGACCATTGCAATGCCCTCATGCAATGCATTAATTTCAAAGCACAGTTTATATTTTTCATCATAAATAACCCACCTTGTACTTTATTAAATACTAAATACTAAGGAAACTAAAATAACAAAACAAGTAAGAAATCAAAGACTTACATTGGGGTTTTGGTTGTAATGAATGTTTATCATCCTCAAGTTTCATGTTCCCCATACCAAGCTTATAAACGAGATCATTGTTATTATAAGTTAGCAACTAACACGAACTCATGTGGCCCAATTATTTACATAGACTCCCTTATTCCTAGGTGTATCTCTTATATTTTAATATTGTCTTAAATGATCACGAGGATGCATTGTTTGACTTATTTTGATAGTTATTTAGGATGAAAATAAAGTGGGACGATTTAATCAATAGTTAGCTAAAGGACAAAATCTTTTAAAACTGCTTCTCGGGACCTTATAAAGTTCATATCTTGGCATAACTCGCTTCACGATTTGAAACCTTTCTCGGACCGATATTTGGCAGCGAGTTCATACTTCAAATCTTGAGAGACGTTCTTGAAATTATGGTCTTCTCTTCATAATAGGAATTTCTTCACTTGAAGTTTTGAGAGATTCTCCATACTTGGACCACGACTTCTTCATTTTTCTCCAATCTTTATTTTGGACTTTGATATACAACGATCCGCCTCCTTTTAGGACTTGGATCTATTTATCCTTATACCTTGTTAGGGCCTTTTTGGATAGACTTCTCCATGATCTTTAGGGGAGTTTTTGCTTTTCGTCTTGTGTATCGATCCTTCATATTGATTTTTGATAAATGATTCTTCACATCATTTTTGGATCTTTAGCAACAAAATGTAGCCCTCATGTCTTGTTAGGACCTTTTTAGACTCGCCAATCTTCGTATCCCGCTTCAATAAGTTATGCCTTGACTATGAACTCTAATTAATACCGAGCAACTTTTAAACGATCTTGTGCTAGAAGCTAAGTAAATTTCCAAATCGTACAACCTTATTTATTGCAATTAAATTTATTAACAAGCGATGGGAGAAAAAGCTTATAATCAACTCACATAAATTCACGAAAGAATACCAAACTTATAATTGACTCTATCATCTCTCGTTCTCCACAATTTAAAATCCCAAGGAATGAGACTCGTGGATGCTTAGCCAATTAAACCAAAGTTTTTGGTTTTCGAGTCATCTATAGGATCTTGCAAACTCTTAGACTTTTTCAAGTTTAGAATTCGTATTTTAAAGTTCCCTTGATAAACGACTCTCTAGGATCAATTATAGGAACTTGCGAAAAGTTCTTGTTCTTAACCCGTGAGAGTTAAGACTTTCGCGTTTTAAAGTTCCCTATATAAAAGCCTAGCAAAACTTGACTTAAACACGTTAAGGATACTAGCTAGAGTAAACTTAGATAAGTAAACTCGGGTTGAGTCAAAATATTCACGACTTTGAAAAATTTAAAACCACTTTATTGAAAATTTATTCTAGCAAAGAAAGTAAATAACGATAGCAAAGGAAAATTACAAGGCCAAAATAGATTAAAAAATTTGAAAAATGTCAAAAAAAATCAGATTTTTCGGTTAAAATGAGGATAATTTCATGAAAAAGCCCACTTACTTCGATAGAAGTCCCCCCTACACTTGATATAAACATTGTCCTCAATGTTTAAGCATGTGGGAGTAAACTCCCCTACACTTAGGACATTGTGCACGTTGTTTAAATCTTGATAAGGAAAGGACAACTATAGTGATTTCAGTGTGAACATATAAGATATGAAATATTGAATCACGACAGTTTAGGATAGAACCGGGAAGACGAGAACACGGGATCACGGTTCGTCAAAAGTCATCGAGAATGGATCATTGAAGCTTTAATCCCTGCACATTAGAAGAAACAAGACAACAAACACATACAGGGCACTTATTATGAAAACGGTAAAGGATAGATCAACGGGTTGCCTCCCGAGAAGCGCTTGTTTTTGTTAACCGAGTCATGAGCCTGACTCGACCCAGAACTAATTCAAGGGAACGTGGTGAGGGATGGAATCATCTCATGAGAGATGTCCTCACCAAAGTATAGCTTCACTCGCTGGCCATTCACTTTAAAATTCGGCCCATTTGGTTGAGAAATCTTAATGGTGCCGTAAGGGAAGACTTTGGCGACGGTGAATAGACCAGACCAACAGCTCTTCAGCTTGCCCGAGAAGATCTTCAACCGAGATTTAAAGAGTAAGACTTGATCACCAACGTGGAACTCTCGGTTCTTAATCCTTGCATCATGGATGATCTTGGTCTTCTCCTTGTAGATCAATCAGTTCTCATAAGCTTCATTCCTTAGTTCATGTAGCTTATTGAGTTGAATCTTCCGAAGATCGTCGGCTTTGTTGATGTCAAAATTCGCCCACTTCAAGGCCTAGTACGCCTTATGTTCCAGCTCAATAGGGAGGTGGTATGCCTTCCCGTACACAAGACGATATGAAGTGCAACCAATCGGAGTCTTATATGCGGTACGAAAAGCCCACAAAGCATCGTCTAACTTATCGTCCCACGAGGCACGATGCTCTCCACAGTACGCTCAAGAATTCGCTTCAATCTACGGTTAGATATCTCGGCTTGACCATTTGTTTGAGGATGATAAGCGGTGGAAAGACGGTGATTGACACCGTACTTAGCCATGAATCGAGCAAATTGATCATTGCAAAAATGAGTCCCGCGGTCACTGATAATAGCACGAGGAACACCGAATCGAGCAAAAAGCTGCTTCAGAAAGTTCAAAACCACCCTCGCATTGTTCGTGGGGAGAGCCTTTGCTTGAATCCATTTAGAAACGTAGTCAACGGCTACGAGGATGTACTTGTTCCCTTTAGATGATGGAAATGGCCCCATAAAGTCGATACCCCATACATCAAAGATTTCACACTCTTGTATGAAATTTTGAGGCATCTCATCTTTATGTGTGATCTTGCCTTGGCGTTGGCAAGCATCATAATGTTTAACCATTTCATGAGCGTCATGATAAATGGTCGGCCAATAAAATCCAGAGTCGAAAACTTTCTTCGCGGTGTAATTGGGACCAAAGTGACCACCGGTGGGTCCTTTATGGCAAGCTTCGAGAATGTCTAAAGTTGCGGGTCCATCAACACATCGACGAATGACAAGATCCGCACATTGTTTGAAAAGGTAAGGGTCGTCCCAAAAATAGTGTTCAATGTCTTTAAAGAACTTTTTCTTTTGTTGGGACGTTAACCCTTCCTTGAGAATTCCACCCGCTAAGTAGTTTGCAATGTCCGCAAACCCTGGGGTGTCATCAAGATTGGAATTGATAGACATTAAGGCCTCAAGGGGAAAAGAGTCATTGATCTCTTGAGTTGGATGATCCCCTTGATAAGGATCCTCAAGTCTACTTAGATGATCTGTGGCTAGGTTTTCGGCTCCCTTCTTGTCACGAATTTCGATTCTAAATTCTTGAAGGAGCAAAACCCAACGAAGAAGTCTTGGCTTCGAATCTTGCTTAGTCAACAAGTACTTCAACGCGGAATGATCGGTATAGACAATTGTGGTGGATAGGACAAGATAGGGGCGGAATTTTTCAAAAGCATACACTACAGCTAAAAGCTCTTTTTTGGTAGTAGTATAATGAAATTGAGCCCCCGTCATTGTCTTGCTAGCATAATGGATTTGTTGGAAGTGTTTGTTCACTCTTTGGCCCAAAACCGCTCTAATGGCAAAGTCGCTAGCATCGCTTAGTTAGCTTGCCCTTAAGAAGATTGAAGGATTCAAGACACTATTTAGAAAACATAAAGGGAGTATCTTTTTCCAAGAGGTGGGTCATCGGGCGAGCGATTTTAGAAAAATCTTAAATGAATCGACGATAGAAGTCCGCATGACCAAGGAAACTTCTCACACCCTTCATGGTTGAAGGTGGAGGTAATTTGGCTATGACATCAACTTTAGCACGGTCCACTTCAAGACCAGCTTTTGAGATTTTATGTCCAAGCACAATGCCTTCTTTTACCATGAAATGGCATTTTTCCCAATTTATAACAAGGCAAGTGTCTTCACACCGCTTAAGCATGCATTCCAAATTGGCAAGGCAAAAAGAGAAGGAGTCACCATAGACCGAGAAATCATCCATGAAGACTTCCATAGTTTCTTCAACCATGTCATGGAAGATAGCCATCATACACCTTTGGAAAGTCCCGGGAGCATTCCATAAGCCGAAAGGCATTCTTTTGAAAGCAAATGTTCCATAAGGACAAGTGAATGTGGTTTTCTCTTGGTCTTTAGGATCGATGGGAATTTAAAAATACCCGGAGAAACCGTTTAAAAAGCAGTAATAGTCATTACCCGCTAGACGTTCAAGCATTTGGTCCATAAAAGGAAGGGGAAAATGATCATTTCTCGTAGCATCATTGAGTTTGCGATAGTCTATACAAACTCTCCACCCTGTAACGAGACGAGTAGGAATCAACTCGTTATTTTCATTGGGCATAATAAGTGTGTAAACACTTATTCTTTTACCACTAAAATCAAGGAAAAACAAGACCTAATCATGTGTTTAATATCGTAAAAGTCGGAACTACGCGTGGTTTTGTGTTTTTTGTGTTAAATAGGTACAAATGATCAAAAGAAGAGAAAACATGGGATTTCACGATCAAATGTTGAATAAAAGTCCAAAAAGAGACGAAGACAAAGTCAAAGACCAAAAGTGTGCCGAAGATCACGAAACCCGGCAAAATCAATACGAGTTTGAAGAAAAGACCAAAATGCCATAGATCAAGTCGTTTTATTTGGGGATTTAATTTATCAAAGATATTGGGCCTTGTGGGTCCCACATTGGATCTATTGGGCTAAAAAGCCCAATAGCAAAATCAAGTAATTTGGTTTAACCTTAGAATGGCCCAAAATCTTTTATCAATGTGACGGATTAAAAATTCGGTCCATCAAGCCCAATTGAGTTTATGCAAAGACGGATGGGAAGAGTATATTGGGCCAAGCCTATTTGTTTAGTAAATAGAAAGTGAAAATAACTTTTCACTTTGATTTTTGTGTATACAAACCGGTCAACACAAACACACGAACCAACACCTCACCCCTCACGTTAATATTTAATTACCCCACTCACCACTCATTTGATACATCCAAGATAAAACACCCTCACTGTTTTTCCTTTCATCTCTCTCAAAAAAATAAATAGCCACCATTTTTTTACCCTATCCCCAAACCCTAATTCACAATCAACACCAATTTTACTCATCAAAAATTGGGGGTTTTACCCTTATTTGTTAATTCACACTATGAGGAATTAAATCCCCATAAGAATCGAAAGATCCACCAAGGTGTGGTCCATCTCACGTGGCTATTCTCTTGCCTTTGATTGGTGGAAACACCTCTCCATATCCCCTCCATCTAATTAGGATCCTCCACATCAGCATAAACAAAGCACAACAAGCACAATACATGCCACGAGGGAAATCCGTGGTTCAAGAGTTGATATCAACCGTTGGATCGAAGAGAAGAGAGAGAAGAGAAGAAAGAAGGGCTAGGATTAAATGCTTACTCTTGAAGCTAAGAAGAGGGTTTCCAGGGGTTTGCCTATAAAAACCCCCTTCATGTGTAATTTTAGATAGCACTTTTCTTTTATTTAAGTTTCTGCAAATTAGATTAGGGTTAATGTATTTTTTAATTTCTCAAGTATTGTACTCTTTTAATCATTAATAAAAAGTTATTTCAGTTCAATTTCGTTCCAACTAATTTTTTGTCAAGTTTATGATTTTAATCTTTAAACCTGTTTTTATTAATGTTAGTGTTTGTTTTATTATAATTGATAAATAAAAAATAAATAAAAAATAAATAAAAAATAAAAGAAAGTGGAAAAGTATGTTCCCCCACTAGGAAAGTATAAAAAGTTACTGTTCTTTTGGAATTATTTGGTTCGAGTACTGTTTGTTTCAAAGAAGGTGATTCGGGTTGATGATATTTGTTGATGTTTTGATGGTTGTTTCGGTTCATTAAGGAGGCGCAAAGCCATCCTTCGGCCCAACGGATTCATCACCAGGTTTATTCTTCTTTTAATTATTTTAGTTAAGTTTTTGATATTGATTTTTGTTATTTGCTTGTCTGATTTGATTTGAGTTGGTTAGGATTTGCTTATAATTTTTGTTTCAGTTCATTAGCTTATTTGGTTTAGTAGTATTTAGATGTGCTTTGGTAGTTTTTTCTGCTTATTTGTTTGCTTCGTTGCGTATTTGCATTCTACTGTTTAGTACTTAGGGTGCTATTGGGGTTTAACTGGTTTGATTATTGTTATTCTAGCTTATTTGTTCATTTTTAGTTTAATCTCGTTATTAGCTTATTTGATTCAGCTTTTCTGATTTATTAGCTTATTATGTTTGTTTATGCTTAGTTTTTGTTAGATTGCTTAATTAGACCTTTTGCTTATTTTACTTCATCTTGTTTAGCCTTTTTCTTATCTGCTATTTGGGTTTTGGTTCAGCTTATTTTTCATATTACTGTTATTATTGGTACTGTTAACTTACAGATTCTATTGATCTGTATAAAACTAAAAAAAAAATCCCCTGACCTCACGCTTAGCAGCCATACGCCCTTACCATTTGCTCTTAGCCTTTCTTGTGTTTGATTCTGCATTCATTAGTTAATATAGATTCATTACTTAGTTGGCAGTTTTCATTAATATAGTTTTATTAAAATTTTAGTTTAATAAATTTTGAATATAAAAGTTTAATATTAACTTTCTTTTAATCAGTTTTGAAAATACCAAGTTTTATTTACCAAAAACAAGTAATCTTACGTTTTAATCGGAAATCAATTCGAATCGATTTGTGGAACGAAAATAAATCTAAAAAGAGTTTGCAAAAACAAGTAATCTTAAATTATTTACCAAGAACAAATTAAGTCTTACGTAAAATCGGAGATCAATTTCGAGTGAGTCGAGGAAACGAATATTAATCGATTAAAAGATTTGCCTTGCAAATTCTCAATATTAAAATGGCGCCGCTGCCGCTTCGCTCGTACGATTGACGATTTTTCGTGAAGACGTTTGGATTTTGGGATCCGTTATTTTTGAACGTTAATTTTCTTGCACAAAATCAAAAATGCAAAAAAATCAAAAATATTAAAATACAAAAGAATTAAAAATTCACAAAAGCAAATTCTTTCCTAAGATTTGCACCAAAAAGAAATTAAAAAATACAAAAGTAATACTTTTTCCTAAAAGTATTACACCAAAAATATTACGTATTAGTGTTATTTTTTAGTTCGATTTCTTGCGGTTTTTCTTGTGAATATATTTTTCTAAAAAAATACACCAAGATTTTTCATTTATTATATTATATTACGTAGAACATTAATTTACCTACTTTTCAAATAAGCCTTAGTTGGGATTTCATCACCTAACTTTTGTATTCGCACCCTAAACGAAATAAAAAGGGTAAAATAGATAAATACTAGTAAGACGTTTTAACTCGATATATACAAACTATAAGGTGGGTATAAGGCGACGCGCTATAAAAGGCCGTCTAAGGAAAAAGGTTTTTAAGTGCTTTGTGCCACCTCGATTCCCCGCTTGCTTGTGCGTATATTGAGAGGGACGACCGATTATTGGTTTGCCAACTCAGTTAGTATTTAAGTATATATTTTTGTAGTTTTTTACTATTGCACCTCGAGAGGGAAAATCCTTTTCCTCTCAAAGTCGACCGAGGTCACCTACCTCATTCCTAAGTTTTAATTGTATGCGCACCCGCGCGTGTACATACATACCGATTGGTGTACCAAATTCTTCCAATTCTTCCAAAAAGAAAAAGAAGAAGAAAAACAAAAAGAACGTCATTCAAGCCGATCCCAAGAATCGTGCTTTCGACAATACAATGGAAACGGATAACCGACCTATGCTCGAGATTTTGCAATCACACGTTAAGGGAAACGATGACGCTATTTGATTTAATTTAAATGGTTTCCGCTACACCATTTTTGGGTCGTTCCCAAGATGACCCCCATGATCATATCAAGAGATTTATCCATTTGACTAATACGGTGAAATACAATGGGGTGCCACAAGAGGCTATTCGTTTACAACTCTTTCCTTTTCCCTCGAGGGACAAGCCCGGATTTGGCTTGATAAGGAACCACCCCAAAGTATTACAACATGGATTGACTTAGAGACCAAGTTCATTAATTACTTTTTCCCACCATCACGGACCACCTCTTTGAGGAATAACATAATCACCTTTGAGCAACAATATAGGGAAACGTCTAGCGAGTCTTGGGATCGATTTAAAGAGCTTTTGAGAAAATGTCCACAACACGGTTTCACTAAAGTGCATCAAATTAATATGTTTTACAATGGTTTAACTCTAAATGACCAAGACTCACTTAATAGTGCCGCGGGGGGAAATATTCTTGTGAACCATGAACGAGGCTTGGTCCATAATTGAAAACAAGGCTAAAGTACAAACCAAGAGTGTTAGGGCCACTATGGCAAGTGCTAGTTCTAGTGAGAGTGACAAGAAAATCGATAAACTCACTTCGCTTGTTGAAACAATTGCTTTACAAACCCAAGCCCTTAATGGTCAAGTGAATGCCTTGAAAGAAACTAGTGAAACGTGTGAGACTTGTGGTGGACCACATTCATATTTCAATTGTGACAAGGTTTACAATAATCAACAACAAAAATTTTGTGCTATTAATGCTAATGAACGGGTTCAATTTAAACCTAATGTTGATGTTAACCATTTGTCTTATAAGAGTACTAATTATTTGGCTCCCCCGGGTTTTGTAGCACCACAAAGACCACCCCCACCCGTCCAAAATACCCAATACCAAAATAGGAACCAAGGTCCTCAAATGGGTAATTTTCAAGGGAATGTAAATTAAGGGAATTTGAATGGTCAAAACCAAGGTTTTTATAATAACAACGGTTTTCAATCTCAATATCAAAACCAAGGTTTTCCTAATCAAGGTTTAATCAAATGAACATGCAAAATCCTCAAATGGACTTGGTTCTACAAAAACTGACCGAACATAAGAAAATCATGAAAGCAATGTGAATCTACTAGATAAATGCAAGAGTCCAACGATAAGAGATTTTTGACAATGATTCAAGCCCTTAGACCTCAAGGAGCCTTACCATCCAATACCGAGATTAACCCTCGTGCTAATGTGAGTGCTATTAATACTCGAAGTGGAGCCACTTTAGTGGGACCCTCCATCTCTTCGCCCATAAAGGAGAGACAAGGCCCGGAGGTCATAATGAGTAATCCTACTCCCCCTTCGGTCATTCCTCCCACTACCACTCCTAGTAATAGTGCTCCATTGCCTAATGAGCCTATCCCTACGGTTGTTCAAGAAGTGAGTCCTTCTCCTTCTCAACCTTCAAATTCTAAGCCTAATATCCCTTATTCGTCTAGGTTAGACAAGGCTAAAGTGCTCACCAAAGATGACGTTCATGTCTCCAACTTTTTGAAAATGATTTCCAACGTCAATGTTAACATAAGCCTTATTGAAGCACTTGCTCAAATGCCAAAATTTGTGAAAATGTTTAAAGATTTGCTTAATAAGAAAGAAAAAATGGTTGAGCTCGTGAACAATCGTTTAAATGAGAATTCTTCCGCGATTCTTCTCAAAGAGCTTCCCGAAAAGCTAAGAGATCCCGGACGATTCGTGTTACCTTGCTCGTTTCCTCAAATCGATGATTGTATGGCTTTAGTAGATCTCGGCGCTAGCATCAATCTTATGCCACTTTCGGTTTGTAAACAATTATCATTACCCGACCTTGTACCGACTCGCATGACTCTCGAGTTAGCTAATCGAACTCTCGCATACCCCGTTGGTATTGCCGAAGATGTTTTTGTTCGAGTTGGTACATTCACTTTTCCTGTAGACTTTGTCGTCGTCGACTATGAGATGGATCCTCGTATTCCGTTAATACTTGGTAGACCATTCTTACGATCCGGAAGAGCCTTAGTTGATGTAGCCGAAGGGGAGTTAATTCTTAGGGTTAGGGATGAACAACAAGTTTTTAAAATGGGAAAATTCACAACAAAATCAAATGGAAAAGAGTCGGTCAATATGATTGATGTTCTTAATTATAATAATGACGAGATTTTTATCAATCCTTTTGGAATTCAAAAGTCTAATCAAAATGATTTTGTGATAAATTCATCCCTTCCCTTAGAGCCTCAAATTTTTGAAACTCCTATTTATGATACCTATAGTGATGACACTTCTTTAAGTGATTACACTATCTTCGGTTTAGACGACTTATCTTTTGACCCACCCATTTTTGATCAACCAATCTTTGATACCTACGATGATGACACTTCTTTAAGTGATCTCATTAACTTTTATGACCCACCCCATGATCTTAATGCACCTCATATCTCTATGAGTGATTCTTCCATAGAGACTCCTTTTGACTTTTATACTCCAATTTTAGAAGTCATTACTATTGAGGAGGATCCTCCACTCTTAGAGATCATTCCTAAATTAGAGGTTATTCCATTTGAGGAGGATTTAGATACCTTTCTAAATACCTATTTTCCTCATGAGGATGAGTTTTCCTATGACTCAGATGATACTTATGTTTTCACATCAAGTTTGGAAGAGGATGACCTTCCCACATTGGATTTTGATGATATTTTGAGCTTAAATGTCACTACCTCTTGCTATTTTCCCGTTAAGCAACCGGTGTTTGATCCCGGAATAGAGACTTTTTTGCTTTCATTGCCATACCACCTTACCCTTCCTTATAAGAGATTTTTGACTAAGGATACCCCACTTTACTTTGACTTGCGTGATTTTACCACCTCGGGGTTTATTTCCTTTTGTGATGGAAATTATGTGTTTGGCCCGGGTGGATTTTCATGGGGTATTCCTTATATGAATTTACTTCACCCTTTATCTTGGAGATATTTTCCTCCCTTGGAAATCTCGATTTTTCCATGATTTTCCCATTTGAATGATGACATTCGGGAAATCGAGTCGAGCTAGAGACTCGTGATAAATAAATCAAGCATCGTTTAACTAGGTTAGATTTTTACCTTTACCATCCTTTCTATCCTTTTTCTCCTTCACCCATTTCCACCAATAAGTGTAGGGGAGCCAAGTAGGTTGTTTGTGTTGTGATGTTGTGTGCAGGGACATGTGCTTAATGATCAACTTTTGGTATTTTTGACGCAACCCGTGTTCCCGTGTACCCGGTTTCTTTGATAAGTTTTTGCTATTGTGATTCATACATGTATATAAATAAGATGAATAAATGTAATCACTTTAGTTGTCTCTTCCTTAGCTCGATTTAAACAACGTACTCAATGTCCTAAGTGTAGGGGGGTTTATTCTCTCAAATACTTAAACATTGAGGACAATTTTTATATTAAGTTTAGGGGGGATTTCTATCGAAATTTTAGTGGGCTTTTCCATAAATTTGACCCCATTTAACCGGAAAATTTAAAAAAATTTCAACGTTTTTCAAATTTTTGATCTATTTTGGCCTAGTAGTATTTTTATAAATTTTCCTTTTGTCATCGCATCGTATTTATATTTTACATTTCAAGAATAATTAAAAAATAAATAATAATAAAATGGTTTTAACAAGTTTGGATATCTTTGATATATTAGGCCCGTCGTGAATATTTTGACTCAACCCGAGTTTACTTATCCAAGTTTACTCAAGCTAGTATCCTTAACCATAAGGACCTTAATTGGTTTATTAGGCTAAGCATCCACGAGTCTCATTCTTTGAGATTTTAAATTGTGGAGAACGAGACATGATAGAGTTGATAATAAGTTTAAGGGTTAATTTTTGCATATGTGAGTTTTTGTGGCTCTTTCTTCCCGCTTGTATATTTAATTGCTTAATAAATGAGGATTTTTGCAGTGTCGATTCGATATCTTAACTCTTAGCCAAATCTTTTATCTCCTTGTAATTAAAGCATGAACACATTGAGGGCGCCAGCGCTGTGGACTTCCGACTAAGGTGGCTCATAAACACTAAGTAGGAGGTATTCAGACCATGGGACCGCGGAATTTGGCCTACTATATATATCATAAATAAAAAAAGAATAAGATTAAAACATGACCTCAAGGAGCCTTAGGGTATGGGGCATGTAGCACGAACCTTGTCATTAGAGCCTTAGGGTGTATGGCATGGTAAGTGTTGAATAAAAATTGATCCAAAAATCAATTCCCTCGTTTATCGTTCAAGGAGCCTTAGGGTGTAGACAATAGACGGGGAGCATTTTTACATCTTAAAGAGCCTAAGGGTATATGATGTAAACTTGCTAAACTCCACATAAAGTCTACATGACTTTAGAGGAATACCTAATAAGTAGTACTATTGGCCAAATTTTGGGTCCGGGAATTTATTCCCCAAATCGTGTTAAATCATCCTTGATGTGGGCTTACTTTAGTGACAACGTTTTTGAGGACGAGGTTAGATTTTGAGTGTCGGGTTTGCACCGTTTGGCCTTCATTTTTGGAATAATAATTATCAAATAAGTCAAATGATCCTACGGGTGAATGACAATCAATAAAATCTAGAGATACAACTTAGGAATTGGAGAAAGAGTATTACACAATTGTCTTATATAAGTGGTTTTAACTTGAGGACTTATGGTAAACAATGATCTCGTTTTTAAGCTTGGTATGGGGAACGTGAAACTTGAGGGTGATTAATATTCATGACACTAAAGCCCTAATCTAAGTCTTAGATTTCTTTACGAGTTTCTTCCATATAATAATTTCCAAGTTAATAAATTGTTATAACTTTTGTTTCCTTTAAAGTTTTTATCTTTCTGTCGTAGTAGTAATAGTATATCTTAATAAAGGCCAAGATGGGTTGATAATGAGAAAAATGTAACTTTATGATTTAAAATAATGCATTGCATGGGGTCATTGCAATGGTCAAGTGTAGGGGATTTAATAAGTGTGTAAACACTTATCCTTTTACCACTAAAATCAAGGAAAAACAAGACCTAATCATGTGTTTAATATCGTAAAAGTCGGAATTACGCGTGGTTTTGTGTTTTTTGTGTTAAATAGGTACAAATGATCAAAAGAAGAGAAAACACGGGATTTCACGGTCAAATGTTGAAGAAAAGTCCAAAAAGAGACGAAGACAAAGTCAAAGACCAAAAGTGTGTCGAAGATCACGAAACCCGGCAAAATCATTACGATTTTGAAGAAAAGACCAAATGCAATAGATCAAGTCGTTTTATTCGGGGATTTAATTTATCAAAGATATTGGGCCTTGTGGGTCCCACATTGGATCTATTGGGCTTAAAAGCCCAATAGCAAAATCAAGTAATTTGGTTTAACCTTAAAATGGCCCAAAATCTTTTATCAATGTGACGAATTAAAAATTGGGTCCATCAAGCCCAATTGGAGTTTATGCAAAGACGGATGGGACGAGTATATTGGGCCAAGCCCATTTGTTTAGTAAATAGAAAGTGAAAAAAACTTTTCACTTTGATTTTTGTGTATACAAACCGGTCAACACAAACACACGAACCAACACCTCACCCCTCATGTTAATATTTAATTACCCCACTCACCACTCATTCGATACATCCAAGATAAAACACCCTCACTGTTTTTCCTTTCATCTCTCTCAAAAAAATAAACAGCCACCATTGTTTTTACCCTATCCCCAAACCCTAATTCACAATCAACACCAATTTTACTCATCAAAAGTTAGGGGTTTTACCCTTATTTGTTAATTCACACTATGAGGAATTAAATCCCCATAAGAATCGGAAGATCCACCAACGTGTGGTCCATCTCACGTGGCTATTCTCTTGCCTTTGATTGGTGGAAACACCTCTCCATATCCCCTCCATCCAATTAAGATCCTCCACATCAGCATAAACAAAGCACAACAAGCACAATACATGCCACGAGGGCAATCCGTGGCTCAAGAGTTGATATCAATCGTTGGATCGAAGAGGAGAGAGAGAGAATAGAAGAAAGAAGGGCTAGGATTGAATGCTTACTCTTGAAGCTAAGAAGAGGGTTTCCAGGGGTTTGCCTATAAAAACCCCCTTCATGTGTAATTTTAGATAGCACTTTTCTTTTATTTAAATTTCAGCAAATTGGATTAGGGTTAATGTAATTTTTAATTTCTCAAGTATTGTACTCTTTTAATCATTTATAAACAGTTATTTCAGTTTAATTTCGTTCCAATTAATTTTCTGTCAAGTTTATGATTTTAATCTTAAATCTGTTTTTATTAATGTTAGTGTTTGTTTTATTATAATTGATAAATAATAAAAAATAAAAAAATAAAAGAAAGTGGAAAAGTATTTTCCCTCACTGGGAAAGTATAAAAAGTTACTGTTCTTTTGGAATTATTTGGTTCGAGTACTGTTTGTTTTGAAGAAGGTGATACGGGTTGATGATATTTGTTGATGTTTTGATGGTTGTTTCGGTTCATTAAGGAGGCGCAGCGCCATCCTTCGGCCCAACGGATTCATCACCAGGTTTATTCTTCTTTTAATTATTTTAGTTAAGTTTTTGATATTGGTTTTTGTTATCTGCTTGTCTGAGTTGATTTGAGTTGGTTAGGATTTGCTTATTATTTTTGTTTAAGTTCATTAGCTTATTTGGTTTAGTAGTATTTAGATGTGCTTTGGTAGTTTTTTCTGCTTATTTGTTTGCTTCGTTGCGTATTTGCGTTCTACTTTTTAGTATTTAGGGTGCTATTTGGGTTTAACTGGTTTGCTTATTGTTATTCTAGCTTATTTGTTCATTTTTAGTTTAACCTAGTTATTAGCTTATTTGATTCAGCTTTTCTGATTTATTAGCTTATTATGTTTGTTTATGCTTAGTTTTTGTTAGATTGCTTAATTAGACCTTTTGCTTTTTTTACTTCATCTTGTTTAGCCTTTTTCTTATCTGCTATTTGGGTTTTGGTTCAGCTTATTTTTCATATTACTGTTATTAATGGTACTGTTAACTTACAGATTCTATTGATCTGTATAAAACTCAAAAAAAATCCAAAAAAATTCCAAGTAAAAAATATTAGCAAATTCGTCTGTCAGGGGACTCGAACCCTTGACCTCTCGCTTAGCAGCCATACGCCCTTACCATTTGCTCTTAGCCTTTCTTGTGTTTGATTCTGCATTCATTAGTTAATATAGATTCATTACTTAGTTGGCAGTTTTCATTAATATAGTTTTATTAAAATTTTAGTTTAATAAATTTTGAATATAAAAGTTTAATATTAACTTTCTTTTAATCAGTTTTGAAAAAAATAAAAAGATAAAAAAATATATAATATAATATTTTAATTTTAATTACATTTAGAAAGTTTTCATTTAGAGTAATTAGATTTAAAATTTAGATTTAAAGTTTTATTTTTAAAAATAGTTTTTTACATTAGTTTAGTTTTATTTAAAAATAGATTTCAATTAAAGTTTTTAGTTTAATTAGATTTAAATATTAAATAGTTCAATTAGTCTTTTGTTTAAAATTAGTTTAAAATACCAAAAACTTTTATTTACCAAGAACAAATTAAGTCTTACGTAAAATCGGAGATCAATTTCGAGTGAGTCGAGGAAACGAATATTAATCGATTAAAAGATTTGCCTTGCAAATTCTTAATATTAGGGCACAACGGTGATTCCGCCTTTCTTAGGCACACAATGGACCGGACTAACCCATGGTGAATCCGAGATTGGGTAGATCATTCCCGCATCAAGAAGTTTGATAACCTCTTTTTTGATAACGTCATGGATCTTGGGGTTCACCCTTCTTTGGTTTTGAATAGTGGGTTTAAAGTCGTCCTCCATGAGAATTTTATGTGTGCAAAAGTGAGGATCAATTCCACGAATATTGAAGATTTTCCAAGCAATCGCTTTCTTATGGTTCTTCAGAACGTCGATAAGTCAAGATTTTTCGTCTTCTTTCAAGTCCTTAGCGATGATGACGGGTGACTTCTTATTGTCTTCAAGGAACACGTATTCGAGATGAGACGGTAGATACTTAAGCTCTAAATCTGGAGGATTTTCGATGGAAGGCGTAGTCAAATTCGGATCATCGATAAAGATATCCGTAGGAGATGGTGGAGAAATATGGTCCTCATTGAGAAGTTTCTCAATGGTACGAATGTCTTCATCCCAATTGGAGGTAGAATCGTCATATTGTAAGTCCACATCTCCCAAAGTTGCTTCAAATTCTTTCAAAAGTAACTCACTTTCTCCAAATAGGGTTAGTGAGGGAGCAATGGAGGCAGCGTTCTCAACAATGGGTAGACAAGAAGAACCAATTTTACAAGCGTCTTTGAAATGTTCTTCACAAGCCTCATCAAGAACGTCAATGAAATTAACGCTCTCGTTTTTAGAAGGCTGCTTAGAAAGTTTACCGATGTTGAAGACGATTTTATCGTCACCAACTCTCATGATTAATTCGCCCGCGGCTACATCGATGAGAGTGCGACCGGTCCTCAAGAATGAACGTCCAACGATTAATGGAACACGGGGGTCCATCTCGTAGTCAACGACAACAAAATCCGCCGGAAAGGTGAATTTGTCGACACCGACGAAGACATCTTCGGCTATCCCCGCCGGATAAGCAACCATACGGTTAACTAATTCCAATGTCATTCGTGTGGGGACTAGCTCAGTTAGAGATAATTGTTTCTAAACGCTTAAAGGCATTTAGTTTATACTAGCACCTAGATCGGCTAGGGCCATACAATTCTCTACCCTGGGGAAGTTGCAAGGAATGAGAAAACGACACGGATCACCAAGTTTGGTGGGTAATTTCCTTAAGAGCACTGCGGAGCAATTCTCGTTAAGTTGGGTCTGAGCGATATCAAGAAGTTTCTCCTTGTCACTGAGAATATGTTTAAACATTTTAGCATATTTCGGCATGTGAGCGAGAGCCTCAGCAAAGGAGATGTTGAAATTCAGTTGTTTAAACATTTTGAGAAAGTTAGAAACTTGAATATCATCCTTGTTCTTCAATTTCTCTTTCCTCAACCTTGAGGGATAAGGTATATTGGGTTGAGATGAAGGCTTTGGAATGGAATTCTCACTCACATCCTTGGGTGGTGGAGGGGTGGAAGTAGAAGGTGGAGGAATTGGAGAAGGGGACTCGTTTTCCTTTGTCACAATCACCGGTGTAGGTGTAGGAAGCTCGGGTTCCTTTAAACCTTTTCCACTTCGAGAGGTGATTGCTTTCATCTCCCCTCTGGGATTAGCAACGGTGTTACTCGGAAGAGAACCCGGACTAGAGGCTTGATTACTTTGGAAGAAACTAGCCATCATATCCCTTAAGTAATTCATTTGACTGCTCAAAGAGTTTCGCATATCGGCTCGAAGATCATTCCCTTGTTTCACCATATCTCCTTTCAAGTTGGCCATTTGCCACTGAAGATTCTGCACTATCGCATCATTAGTCCTCATGTAAGTGTCAACCTCTTGATTAAATACGGTGGGTTGGGTGGGAGGAAGAGCATGGTAGGCATGTGGTTGATAAGCGGGTTGTTGGTGAACTTGATTGTTTCCTTGAGGTGGATATAGGTTTCTTTGGGTTTGATATTGATTTGGAGCTCGTGGTTGATTTTGATGGTTGCGATTGAGGTTGTTTGGGTTTTGAGGGGGAAAACCGGGTGGTGAAAGAAAGTTGTTTGAACGATAACTGAGCAAATTGCGGTCACCTTGAGGACGTGCTTGATAGCCTCCCGTAGAAAAGTTACCGTTGGCGGCATACACATTTTCCGGATTGTCATGAGTCGAAGGACAATAGGTGTATGAATGACATCCCCCGCATATTTCATATGACTGACTCATTGCATTAACTTGTGCATTGATGGCTTTGGTATTGTTAGCGGTTTGTAGATCAAGTGTTTCAACAAGCGAAGTAAGCTTATCAATTCTCTTGTCGCTCTCACTAGTACTAGCACTAGCCACATTAGTCCGAACACTCTTAGTTTGCACTCTAGACTTATTCTCAATAATATCCCATGCGGCATTGGAAGACTTAACCAAAATGTTACCCCCCGAGGCGCTATTTAGTGAATCTTGGTCATTCATGCTTAACCCATTGTAAAAAGTATTTATTTGATGTACTTTTGTGAAACCATGTTGTGGACACTTTCTTAAAAGTTCCTTAAAACGGTCCCAAGATTCACTAAATGTCTCACCGTACTTTTGTTCAAAGGTAATGATTTCATTCCGCAAAGCGGTAGTACGTGAGGGTGGGAGAAAGTAGTTAATGAACTTGGTCTCTAAATCCGTCCACGTAAGAATACTTTGTGGCGGTTCCTTATCAATCCAATGGCGGGCTTGTCCCTCTAAGGAGAAAGGAAAAAGTTGTAAGCGAATTACCTCTTGTGAAACCCCATTATACTTGACCGTATTAGTGAGTTGAAGAAACCATTTGATATGGTCGTGAGGATCATCAAGTGTACGCCCCAAGAATGGTTGAGCAGAGACCATTTGAATGAAACCGGATTTGAGTTCAAAGTTGTTGGCTCCAATCTCGGGTATAACAATAGCATCGGTGTTGCCCTCTACTTGCGATTGCAAAAGCTCGATCATTGGTTGATTGTCCATGATGGTGACAATAGGTGGAGTAATGACTTCGGCTTGAGCTGCTTTCTTCTTACGAGCACGAGTACGCATACACACCTACAAAAGGAAGAGAAAAATAGACAAGAAATATTTTTGGTTTTTTTATGTTTTTCTATTTTTTTGAATTTTTGAAACTTTTATATTTTTTAGGATTTTTGAAAATTTAAAGGCAAGGAAAATATCGTTCAAAAGTGAACGGATCCCAAAATCCAACGCGTCTCTCACTTCAAACCGTTAATCTTAACCAAAAGAGCCGGCAGCGGCGCCATTTAATACAAGGTTATTGCCAAGTATGAAAATTTGTTCTTCTCGATTCAATTCGAATTGATCTCCGGTTAAATGTGTGACTCAGTTGTTATGGGTTAAAAAAAAGAAGATTTGGTTATCTATTTCTAAGTAAAAAGTAAAAGCGAAATGAATTAAAAATAAGCTAAAAACAATTAACTAATAATAACGAAACAATACAAAATAATAAAACGTAATAAAAACGAAACAATTAATAAAAATAAAACTAAAAGACGAAATTAACTATCGACTCGAAAATAAAGTTAACTTAATGAAAAAGGAGAGAATAAAACTAAAATGGTACTTTAAAGCTAAACAAGGCAAAATCTAAAGCGGGTACTAAATAAAAGATATAACTTGAACTTTACGAAAAAATATTAATTTTAAAAATAGACGAAAAATTCAACTAAAAATACGTAACTTTCAAAAATAAAATCGGAACAAATTTCAGATTAAACTAAACGATTGCGGAACAAGAACTAAGAAAGCAGGCAGGTAGCTGGAAGGACCCAAGCTAGCATGTGAATTTGACGGGAAATTGTTAAGCTAGCAGGCTAGCTGGCTGGTGGATATTTTTTTTCTTTGTTCGGAATGTTTTTTGTTCATTCGGAAATTCCGAACAAATGGTTGGTTCGGTAGATTTTGGCGGGAATTCCTTGGTTCGTTATTATTATTTGGTTCGGGATTT
This sequence comes from Glebionis coronaria, assembly GCA_025667525.1. Classification (NCBI taxonomy): domain Eukaryota; kingdom Viridiplantae; phylum Streptophyta; class Magnoliopsida; order Asterales; family Asteraceae; genus Glebionis; species Glebionis coronaria. Next base: position 276,246 of record JANFOE010002501.1, on the reverse strand, counting down.
TTTAAGTTAAGGTTGGTTCGAGATTTATTGTTGGTTCGGTATTTTTATTTTTATTTTTTTTCTAATTTTTTTTTGTAAACCTTGGTTTGGGAAAATCAACTGGTTCGGTAAAAATTACTCATTCGGGAAAAATAAACTGGTTCGGGAAAAATTACTCATTCGGGAAAAACAACTGGTTCGGTAAAAATTACTCATTCGGTAAAAATAAACTGGTTCGGGAAAAATTACTCATTCGGGAAAAATAAACTGGTTCGGGAAAAATTACTCATTCGGGAAAAATAAACTGGTTCGGTAAAAATTACTCATTCGGGAAAAATAAACTGGTTCGGGAAAAATTACTCATTCGGGAAAAATAAACTAGTTCGGGAAAAATTAATCATTCGGGAAAAATAAACTGGTTTGGGAAAATATGACAGTGACGAAAACAGGGGAAACAAAAACACGAATTTTACCCAAATCTAACCAAATTAAATCTAAAATTTAAACTAAACTAACCACTAATAATCAACTAATAATAATCAATCAAACCAAATCAACAAAACTAACAATAAAAACCAAATTAATCAAACCCCATTTAATAAAAAACTATAAAAACTCAAGAACACAACCAAATCAATCGAAGTAGATTTATCAAACCTCTAATCATCCAAAACAACAAGTTGTCACGAATCACAATAAATAAAAACTCAAAACCCACTTGATTTTAAAAAACCAAAATCAACCAAATCAAAACTTAAAAACTTAGAATTAAAAAGAAAAGAAGAACAAGATTAAAGGAAAGCTTATATTAAAGATTAGGATTCAAACAAATAAAGGTAAAGATTAAACTTACATGAACATGGATTAAAAGATGAAAGGAAGTGCCAAACACCCTAATGGTGTCGGCTTAAAAAAATATGAAAACTAGGAAAAATTAAAAACTAGTCTAAAAATGTGAAGGGTGGATGTTATTTATAGTTGTGATGAAAGGTTGGTGAGTGGGCTTTTCTCCTTTCTTTTTTTTGTCTTCTTGTCTCTTTAATAAAGTTGACGTTTTTGATTTCGATTCGAGATTTGTCGATGAATAAATTCAACTCGTCTTTTAATTTCTTCATTTAGTAGACTTGAGTTCTTCGACATATAAATCTTCCGTCTTTGGTCCTTATCTTCGATAAATCTTCAAAATAGGCCCTTTGACTTCCAATCTTTTTCACTCTTGGACTTTTGACTTCGTCTTTTCTCGTTTTCTTCGATAAAAGCCCGTGTTTTCTTCCTTTTTCATATTTTTATCCTGAAACATAATAAAAACACAAACCACGCATAACTCCGTCTTTTACGACATAAAATACACGTTTTGGCCTTGTTATTATTGGAAATAAGTGGTAAAAGGATAAGTGTTTTCACACTTATTAATAGTATGATAGTATGTGTAAGTAATATACTAATACTAATATAAGTAATTTATTTTATCGACGTATACAGAAATATGTCTTCCTATTTTCATCCCATCATCATATCGGATTCGGATTCAGAAAATATTTACGTTATTGATTTACCTAAACCTTTAGTAATAGCCTTTTTTTGCTAATATTTACCCTAATCCTTTATCTCCAGAAATTAATCCTCAACCAAATAATGAAAATATACCTATTCATCAAGGTCAAACTTCTTCATCTCAAGCATCCAATAATAGCCCAAATACCAAAAATATATTTATAGAACAAATGGAGAATATGTTCAACTATTTTAGTGAAGTGCCTCCCAAGCGTATTTAAGAATTGGAATATGAAATTGAAGGACTTAAGTATGGAAAAACGATGATACACGAAGAAACGAAAAATATATAGAAGGATCTAATAAGAGTAAATAATGAGAACTGTGAGTTACGAGATAATCAGAGGTTGAATGATGAAGAAATTACCTTAACTCGAGTAAGAATGGCAACAATGGAGAAGCTTATTGAAGATATTCAAGTACGGAACCAAGACAAAATCAAAGCACTCTTAACAAAAATTAAGGATCTCAAGAAAAAGGAGTAAAACAGCTCAAAAATATTTCAGCTTCCCTAAAAGCCTTGTAAATATTTTAGGTTTCGGTTTTTACTTTTATGTAACAAAGAAGCTTGCTTGTCCATCAGTAAAGCAGATTGTTAATAAATAAAAGTTTCTTTTTCTTTCCTTTATTTGCATATCATTCTAGAAAAGAGAAATACTTGATAAAGTATAAATCTTTAAAAGAATTATAGCAAAAGAAAGATATTTTTTAAACTAAAAAGGACTTTTCAAGTCTATTTGGTTAAAAGAAAGTATTAATCTGAATAAAGGATAAATAACTTAAGAATCTTAAGACAAGTTAATAGTTATGTAGCCCTAAAAACCTATTCCCTAACATTATAGAATGTGTCTTTAAATTTTTGAAAAACATTTTCGTAAAGCGTTGTATGTATACACATATGGCAAATGCTTAATAAGACAAGTATCTCTAAACTTCAAAATTTTGTCTTCTAAATTCAGAATGACACATTTAAGGACATCGGTATCTTCTACCCTAACTCCCGAAGGACTTCAACGAATAATTAACGATGGAGTTGTTGCAGCTTTGAAAATACCAACTTTTAAAATAGTGAAGAATACTACTTCAACGGAAAATTTTTATAACTAATCAGTTTTATAACTTCCAAGGAACCGAAGATGCTATTAGTATCACACATTGGATCGAAAGAACTGAAATGATTTTCTCCCAAAATGGTTGTGCCGAGGATCATAAAGTGAAGCTTGTTGTCAGTAGTTTAACTACCGAAGCATTATCATGGTGGAATTACTATTCTCAACTCGTTGGAATAGAAGAAGCTCAAAACACAAAGTGGGTAGATTTTAAGTGCCTTCAAATAACCCAATATTATCCCTCAATAGAGATCGAGAAAGTGAAAAAGGAATTTTTCTATCTAGTGACGCAAGGAAATGATCTCAATGCCTATTTAAGAAAATCCTAAGAGTTAGTAGAATTATGTCCTATCACTAATCCACAAACGATGATGAAAGATTTTATCAAAGGATTTCCACAAGGATTCAAGAAAATGATTACTATTTCTAAACCCCAAAGTTTAGAAGAAGCCATTACTATTTCTCAGAAATTGATGGATCAGGTAATCAAGCACAATCCTGTGCAAGAATCAAATGCCCTTAAACGTAAATTTAGTGAAGAAGAAGAAGAATATTCTGCTGAAACGAAACCTAATCCCCTAAATTTTTCCTATGATCCCTATTTTCCCTATTTATATTACCCTAGTCCCAACTTGGTTAAACTTCCCAAAACACTATGATAGAAAATTATGCTAGAAAGCTTCATCTTTGTGTGAAGTGTCTACTGCATCACAAAGGACCCTGCCAAGCTAAGTGTCAGAATTAATTCAAGATAGGTCATCGAACACGATACTGTTGGAGCAAGGCTAAATTATAAGTTTTCTTTTGTTCCGTTTCTTGTAAATAAATAAATGTTATAAACATATATGAGTTTTATCAATATAATCTATGAGTTTTGATTTCCATCTCTTATAAGTTATATTTTACAATTTTACTTCCTTATCTGGTAGTACAACTCATTTGTATTATATGTGCTTAGAATAATATGTACTTGATCTTTATGACTAAATATTCAACTGAGATTATGAAATCTAAATATTCAACTGAGATTATGAAATTCTACTGAGATTATGAAATCCAAACTGAGATTATAATATCTGGTAGTACAACTCATTTGTATTATAATGTATGCATGATAAGTGTGAAGACACTCATCAGTTACGACCCAAAAACCACATAAAACACAGCCAAATACATTATATTTAACTTTAAAATATCAGAATTACGTGTCTATTTGTGTTGTGTATTTCAGGTAAAAAAATGCATAATGGAGCAAACACGCGCTTTCAAGTGATTTATCTGACAAAAGACGAAGAAAAGACAAGACAAGCCTTCAAGGACCTTATTTACCAAATTTTCAAAGATCAAGGGTTTAAGTTGTAACTTTTACCAAGATAAAGGATGAAAATGAGTTTTGCTTAAAAATCTATAACTCTTTAAACACATTTGATAAAAGCTTAAAATAGAAGGACTCATAATGTAAAAATTACTCTAAAACCTATTGACTGGGTCGTTTTCCTTCATTCATCATTACCAACACAAAGAAACAGAGAAACGAGTTATCATCCTTCTCAGTTCTTGAAGACGATTCACAGAGAGAGTTTTACAAGGAATCAAGAGAAGATTTAAACGACAACAGTTATCTTTATCCTCTCCTCTACAAGAGGATGTCATTTAATTGCTCTCAAACTGACGAGTGAAGAAATGCCCAATTTTTGGAAATCAAGATTGAAGAACCTTAATCCTCGTATTTACACGTGGAAATTGGGGATTAGAAGAGACACATTGTCAACACCTCTCCTTCAAGCTTTCAGTAAATAAATACAAGAAGTTGTCCTCATTTGTACCGGTTAGCTAGGTGTAATGTCACACGGTAGTTAGTTAGAATAGGAGTAGTACTAGTTAAACTTTCACATAGTAGACTAAAGTTTGTTATGAATTTGTTTACAACATTTGTATCTGATTCTCTTTTCTGTTATGAATGGAAGTTTTGAGTTTTCTTTGATTCTTCTTTATCTCTGATCAGTTTAATCTTGGTTATGAAATGATTCTACTTGTTAAGTTTGTTGTAACAGATTCTTTACTTGTTCACCATTAATGGAGTTTTAGTTTTCAAGCTCTTGTTTCTTTAACACTGTTCATTAAGATTTTTGTTATAAGCTTTCTCTAATTCGCAAATCTTTGTTGATCAGTTGGTTTTTACTTACTGTTAATCAGTTTAGATAGAAGTTCATTGCTTACATAACTGATACTGTTCACGAGGTAATTAGTGGTTAGTTTGGATTCAAATTTAGTCTATGAGAAGTTTTTCTTTAAATTTGTGTTCGAGATTAGTTAGATAGGTCTAGTTTACACACACATTTAGTTGAGAGGTTAGACAGTAGGATTAGTTCACGTTTTCACCTAGTTTCAATAAGCAGTTAAAACCTTGCAGAGTTCTGTTATGATTCTGATTTCTGTTGATAACAAGCTTTTCATTTAAGTGATTTCATAAGCTCATCAGCTTAATTGAGCTTATATGAAGATTTAGAGCCGCCTCTATATTTATTCAGTGGAACATATATATGTTAGTTGAAAAAAAAGTTCAAGTTTCTTCTTAATACTTTTCTTTAATACTTGTGTAACTTAGGTTATTTCATAATCTTACAGCAAATCATCTTTTACAAGCTCATGAGTAACGTTTTAGTTTATATTAGTTTTGCAAGTATTTTGTTTTGCAGGTGTTCATAATTGCAGGTTTACAAAGATGAAGAGAGGTCATTGATGATTTTTGTTAGACAGAGTAGTGCTAGTTGCTACAAGCCAGCTAAGCGCTGAGCTTCGCCCACAACAGAGGCTTAGATTCAATAGGTTAAGCACAATTTACGTTTTTTTGCACAAAGTTAGTGTAGGATATTATTCTTGATTCGTAGTGTAAATATTGTTTGCAATCTGTTCTGTTAATGCTTCATTATCTATTTTAGGTTGTGGGTTAGATGTTATAACTTGTTCTTTCTGATTTCTCAAAGTTTTTTATTAAGATTCATTAGTTTGATAGTGAACTAGTGTTTGGCATATAGAATTAGGCAGTATTTGGAGTTGTGATTAGCTGGTATACGATCTGACCAATTTTTACTCTCACTGGTTAATATCAGTTTTAGCTTATAGTTGAGATTTGAGTGAGGTAGATTAGGAATTGATAATTCTTTAGTCTGATCTATGATATAGTTGCCATAGCCAAGAATCGAACTTTGAATATGTCAGCTTTCAAGTTTCTTATCTAGTTTTACATAATACAAGTTAGATCCCTAAATTAGTATGTACTTATTGCACTCACAGTCCTTTTTCTTCCATAGTTAGTCCCTTTAACGGTTGTAGTTACATGCTGTTAGATTGAAAGTGGACTTGTCTATCAAGTTGATTGGTAATATTTGATCTTTTTTAGTATATCGTTTCGTCTCGATATCTAATCGAATTGATATAACAATCTCAAGTATGGCTTTATTGTTTTTGGTGATAAAAGCTTGATTGTAACTATTTTTACTTGGCAAAAAGCAATCAAAAAGGTAAAAATATTAATCTCTACATAATACGTACTAATCTAAAACACGTTGCATGTAAAACATTTAATTGCACAAAATATAAAATGGAAAATACAAGTTACAAATGCACGAAAAACGAGGTATAATACTAATATTGTAATGGTCTGTTTTATACTAAACTAATGGACTTATTAAGTTGAATACCAATTACACACACTATGCAATTAACAACTATACTAAATGGGCCTAAATGGACTCTTAACAATTAAAGAAAACTTAGCCTAAAAGTCCATTAATACTAACATATCTACAAGTAAAGGAAACAATCAGTATAACATTAAATTAACAAGCATGAACTGTAATGGTACAAAATCTATATTAAAGAACACTTATTAGAGAACAGGCCTAAAAATCTAAATTACAAGTTCGGTTTACACAAGAGTCTTATCTAGCTACAAGAATTACGGAACATATTAGCTATTAATTGAACGAACATCAAACAGTCTAACTATCAATTCCAAGAAACAATAAGTGCAAGTTTTAAGCTGTAGAGCAAAAGTATAATACAGCTACGAAAACAATGTAAAAGACTATAACAGGAATGAAGCATCAAATAATCAGGACAATTCAGGCAGGTCTAACGTAGAATCACTCAATAGAAATTAGAACAAAATTAACTAGCAATTTGCAGAAAATGTAAAATCGCTTAACCTATTCGTCCGAAGATTAGTCCTTTGATGTGAAGTAAGTGTTGAACTTACTTAATCGATCACAACTCCATCTTCTGACTGATTTTGTTAACTACATCAAATCGAGCCCCTTCCACTAATTCACGAGATTATCCGCTACTTCATCTCCATAACTTGTAAACCCGCAAATTTGTAAATCTGCAAAACTGAAACAAAACAAGGAAAACTGGATGAGATCTTCACATCTTACCCTTTTCAAGCAGTAACTAATCCTAATCCTAAACAAAATATTCTAAATCTGAATCAAAAACTAATATGACATTTCCTAACAGTATCCTATAGAATTAACAAACCGGGACTCAAGAAGCGAAACAAAAGCTGAGTACTAAGCTAATCTGAAATAATCCTCGAGCGAACTACAAACAAGATTTTAGACGAAGCTGATAACAAACATTCCGTACTAAACCTCAAGACTCGCAGTCTAATTTTATCTCAAGCTCGGAGTTTAAATCTACTTGATCTACTTAATTAACTCCAATTCGAATGAACAGTCTAACTTGTTCAAACCTAAAAACTGAATGAGAACCACTTAACTAACTTGTTCAACTGAATATGAACGCATAAAACAGAAAATCACAAACGGACTAATGAACTCAAGCTATAACATTTATAAAGAATTGAATATGAAATCATCACAGAACTTGATACAGCTATAACGAACTGAAAACGGATCCGAAATCAAACTCAAATTGAAAAAGTCAAACATTTAGAATAAAAGTATCAAAACTCACGCTAGCAAAGACTGATGAACAATTAATCAAAAAGTTTAGAAAGATATGAATTGAAAAAGATTAGAATCTCATTAACGGCAGAAAAACGGTTACAATCTCTAACAAACTATATAACAGAAAGTTTAACAACTGAAGCTGTGAGAAAACTAAACTAACTACTCCTAACTAACTAGGTGTAAATCTACTCCTATGCTAACCATCTTGAAGTGAAGAGATCTCTCGGTATTTATAGGCGTCGAGTGGAGGAGTATGACGTGTGTCGTCCAATCCCTAAGTGCCACGTGTTTAATACGAGGATTAGGGTTCTTCATCATCTCTAAACCTGAATTGGGCGTTTCTTTATTCTTGTCTCTTGATCTAATTCACTTGTATCATCTTGTAGAGGAAAGGGAGAGGATCATTTTATATTCTTTAAGTTTGTCTTGAAACCTAGTGTATATCTCTTTATTTGCATTTGTAGGTTCTTGGTGAAAAAGATATAAACCGACTGTGGAATCTTTCCCTTTCTCTCTCTTCGTTGATAAAGAAGACGCGTGTGTGAGTTTTGACTTGGTATTTCAGTCTTTGACCAAGTTTAAGTAAAAGACTTATCTTTCTTTTCATTTTGGTCCTTTCAACTTTTACACTTTTCAAAAGTTATATAAAAGAATTATAACTTTTAAGCTAAACTCTTTTTCATCTTTTTTCTTTGTGAAAATTGTAACTTACGCCCTCGATCTTGGTAAATAATGGCAAGTAAGGTCCTTGAAAGCTTCTTTCGTCTTTTTCTTTATCTTTTGTCATATAATTCCTTTGAAAGCGCGTGTTTGCTCAAAAATGCATCTTGTTTACCTGAAAACACAAAAACACAAATACCCACGTAATTCTGATATTATATAGTTAAATATAATGTATTTGACTGTGTTTTAAGTGGTTGTTGAATCATAACTGATGAGTGTTTTCACACTTATCAACTCCCCTCCACTTGACCATTGACATGGCCTCATGCAATGCAGTATTTCAAAGCTCTAGAGTACACCTTTCTCATAATTAATCCACCTTGGCCATTTTATGATTTGTTAAACTATATTATGCTACATGATGAATGATTTTGAATATTTACAATTCAATGCAAAAAAACAATTCTATTTATATATTTTTGTATTTTTCTTGAAATGGTTTTGATGGAAATAACTCATAAAGAAATCATTGAATTTAATTAGGGCTTTGGTACCATGAACACTTATCATCCTCATGTTTCACTTTCCCCATACCAAGCTTAAAAACAAGATCATTGTTATCCATAAATGAATGTGCGTCAAATCATTTAAAAAGATTAATTGTGTAACTCTTATACCCCCACTTATTATGTCTCTAAGACCGGTTATTATTTTAGCAAATTGCTTTTGGGCAAATTTGTTATTATTTAAAGCATGAAATATAAGAAATGTAAAATCTCAAAATAAAGAAGCACGGTTTTAATCCTAAGTAACCATCTTATTCATTACTCGAAAAACCGCCCACAATTGATATAAGTCTGACTCAAGAGTAATAAGTCATTCGCCTTATGTGTAAGATCCTTATGTCATGCAATAATAAGTAGCTACATACTCGCTAAGAAAAGAAAAATAAAACTTACGCAATAATTTATATCCTCTGCCTTTTTAGGACTTTGGATCTTCAATCCCGCAACCCTTCAAGGTAATATTGGATTGGAGCAACTATCAAATCCCCGCAACCCGTCAAGGTAATATTGGAATTCAATAGCTACTATAATTAATACTTCACTGCCCCTCTTGGGAGTCTTGTTTAATTATTAATATTTTCTTTAAAGACTGAAATACCAAGTCAAAACTCACACACACTAAACTAAGATCCTTGAGAGCTTCTTTCGTCTTTTTCTTTGTCTTTTGTCATATAATTCCCTTGAAAGCGCGTGTTTGCTGAAAAATGCATCTTGTTTATCTGAAAACACAAATACCCACGTAATTCTGATATTTTACAGTTAAATATAATGTATTTGACTGTGTTTTAAGTGGTTTTGGATCAAAATTGATGAGTATTTTCACACTTATCAATTGGGCAGTCACGATTTTGGGCCCTTACTGGATTTGGATCTCAAGCCTATTTTCTTTTAACTGATTTTTAGTGCAAAAGTGTATTTCAATTCTTAGTTTAAAGTAAACTTAGATTTACTTTTATAAATATCTACTTTTAGATTTACAATCTAAATTTTGTAATTTTAATTTTGAGGATACATTTGTATTTTACAATTTGTGCATTTATTTGCGGTATTTGCAATGTGTTTTTAGATAGTACGTAAATGTAGTATAGGATATTTTTACCTTTTTTACATGCTTTGTGTGCCAAGTAGAATAAATACCAATCAAGTTATTTTGACCAAAAACAATAAAGTCAAACTTGTAAACTTGTAAATCAATTCGATAAGACCGAGAGAAAACGAATTTAAAAACGAAATATTAAATGGCGTCGCTGTCGGTTCTTTTCGCGAAGATTAACGGTTTTGAGAGAGACGTATTGGATTTTGGGATCCGTTCACCTTGTGAACGTTCCTTTTACGTATCATAAATCAAAAATATAAAAAAAAATCAAAAATATAAAAATATAAAAAATGAAAAACCACAAAATTCAATTCTTTCCTAAGAATTGCACCAAAAAGAAAAAAAATTCAAAAAGTAGTATTTTTCCTAAAAGATTACACCAAAAATATATTGTATATATTGGTTTCACTCGTTTTTACGTACATACTATATTTTCTTAAAAAATTAGATAAATACAAAATATTTTTGATATGTTATTATATGTAAATACATATACGTAGATACGAACAACTAATACATCTACTTCCATAAGTATTGCTTTTGCAATACACCATGCTTGGGGGCGTTCCGGTCCTAAGTATGTGTATTGATCAAAGTTAATTAAGGCACAATAGATAAATACCATAATCTACTTGAACTTGAGAAAGAGGCTACTGTGTGGGGGGTATAAGGCGAGTGTATTTCACATTCTAAAGAAGCTGGCTCTTAAGTGCTACGCGCCGCCTCGTTTTTCCGCTTCCTTGTGGGTCTTTCGAAGGTAATAGTAGTGAGTGGTGCCACAAAATTAGTATTACATATCTATATATTTTCTTGTGGATATTAATTATCGAACCTCGAGAGAGATAGTCTCTTCTCTCTCAAAAGTTGGTCGAGAGCTCATCTCTCACTCCTCGAGTTTATTTACACGTGTACTCGCACACGTGTAACCATACCGCATTTTGTGTATTACTTCCTTCCCCGATGAAGTGTTTAAAATGTCGTTCACTTGTATGTACATTCGGCCACCTTGCTACACATAGATACTCGTTCCATGTTGGAGATTTTACAACAACGATCCGCCAACGCTAATTATTCGCCTTGTTCGAATTGTGGTGGTCCACATGATTCTTATTTATTTGATCAAAACAATGACCATTATGGGGAGGGTTATGCTTATAATGAAACCGAGAACCCTAATTTTCAACCCAACTTTCACACGGATTACACTTGTAATGACTATATGGGATATTCTGGTTTTTCATCACAAAATCCACCATAATTTCATGATCAAACCTTTAATGAGCCATACCAAAACCAAGGATTTTCAAATAATGAAGGTTTTCAAAATGATGATAATTTTCAAATCTATAATCAAGAAACCTTTCATAATCAAGGATTTTCAACTAATGAAGGTTTTCAAAATAATAATAATTTTCAAGGCTATAATTAAGAAATTTCATAATCAAGGATTTCAAACAATGAAGGCTTTCAAAATGATGAAAATTTTCCATTCTATAATCAAGATACTTTTCAAAATCAAGGATTTTTAAATTATAAGGGTTTTCAAAATGATGAGAATCTTCAAGGTTATAATCAAGAGACATTTCATAATCAAGGCTCTTTTCAAAACTATAATCCACCTAATTATGGAAATTCACCTCCACCCTATTCTTCGACTTACATGTGCGAGTTTTGTGGAAGAGTATCCCATTATGGTTATGATTGTCGACCAAGGGATCCGCCTTCTTATGCCCCTATTTTTCCAATGAGATTTATTTTATATTCGAGCAAATACGAAGAGACAATGCATATTTTTCTAAGGCTGTTACTCGCAAGAAAGAAATGAGCCTCGAGGAAATGAGAGAAGAGTCTCGTTGGTTAAGGGAGGAAATTAAGTCTCTTGAGGATGATGTAAGGAACAAGCGGTTTAATAACAAGAAAATTGGTGATATGTATAGTGAATCGTTGAACGATTCCTCTCGGTTCCTCAAGAAAAATTTAGATGATTTACTCTTTAAGATTGATAAAAAGGAAGAAGAAGAATGTCTTGCAGCTTTTGCTTCTGCTTGTAGGCCTTGTCCATTATTTTATGACGATGATGACGAACCTTCGATTTGAATGACACTTAATGATGACACACCTTCATCACCTTTACCTCACATGGAACCCAAAAACTCTTTAACCATAGGGGACGAGCCTCTTAGCACTAATACAAACATTGATTCGGATGAATTAACCACTTCTAGTGTTGAGAACCTTATCCCAATCCAAAATGAGTTTGAGGGTGCCTCTAATGAACCATGTGACGAGCTTTGTATTGATACCTCTTCTCCTCACGATCACATTGAGATTTCATCACATGATGACATTAATGCTACTACTAGTGATTTTAGTGATTTTGATCTTGATGAATTGTTCAAAGAAACGGATAATGATATTGAGGAAGAATTTTTGCAAGACTTGTCACAAATGGAGGATGATGATTGTGATTCTAGTGAGGCATCTTATGCTATATCATCCGATGACTTTTCTTGTTAAGATGACCTTCCTAATTTGGATGAAGATGTTGCTCCTATAGAAGAAGTGGAAGATGTCCATATTCGTGAGTTTTATCAAACGTTTATCTTCTTATCTCCTTGATTGAAGCATTGAACACAAACCATAATGACGAGTCCATAGAAGGAGAACCTTTCATTGATATTTCTTCACCGGTTTTTGAGGTTGCACCTATTGATTTTCATGATCATATCATCCTTTTGAGTGATTCTCTCATTAATACACCACCTTTTGAGCCTTCTATTCCCACCCTTCCACCGTTGAAGTTGGTTATTGATGAAGATCCTATACTCTTAGAGATTGATCCTTTTTCACCTAAGGCAACTTTAGAACCTAAAAACTTTGATATGGACTCTCTTATGGAGATTTATGCCACCATAGAGGCTACTTTTGCAAATATTGATATTGAGGTTGATGATAGTGATTCTAATTGGGAAAGGAGATTTGTCTTAGTGAGAACTTGCTTTTTAGGAATACAGAGCCTACACCTCCTCCACACGACACTATGAATCTTGATCCTCCTTTCACTATACCTTCTATGGAAGATTCCCCACCTTTTGATGATGATGAGGAGCACCACATGGATATACTTGTTATGAATGTTTTGATTCCTACACCTTCATTATCTCATGATGCTTTGATATCTAAGGGGAAATCTTATATGGTTGATACGAGCTCATCTTCTTGTTTTCCCATGAAGGGAAAGGTTTTTGATCCTGGGATACATATGTTTGGGAAATATTGGTTTTCATCTACTCCACTTAAGAGTGTGATTTTGATTGATATGGGTTTCTTCTATGATCTTACTTTGGTGATGCTACCTACTTTGGAGTTGTTCGAATGTAGAGATGGAAATTATGTCTTTGATCCTGGTGTGATTTCTATATGAGAGATTTCGTATGTTGGACAAACTTGAGACACGTTGGACCATTCCATTAGGCGGATATTGTAAATCTTATAGTAAATGGAAACGTTCTAAGTTTGAGTGTATCATGTGAGATGTTCTTCAAAGTGGATATCCTTTATTCTCCATGATGGTTTCCCCAAGGAGAACCTAATTTGGGGCCGAGTCGAGCTAGAGACTTAGGATTAAAAAAACTCAAACATTGAATAACTAGGTTTGAAAACGTAGAGTAGATCCAATAAGTTAGGTTTAATAAAAGGGTGTTATAGTGGAGTTGAAGTGTAGGGGTGGCCTTTCTTTGACTTTTGGTGTTTATTTCAAGGGTTTTCTCTCTCATTTCATTCTTGGAGCTTATGGAGGAGGCCCGTGTATCCGGTTCACTTTGATTAGTTTTTGCTATTGTGATACTAAACACTTATGCTTAAAAACTTTAGTTGTCTCTTCCTTAGCTCGAGTTAAGAAAAGTAATCAATGTCATAAGTGTAGGGGCGTTTACTCCAATACTCTTAAATTTTCGAGTAATGGATAAGATGGTTACTTAGAATTAAAACTGTACTTCCTTATTTTGAGATTTTACACTTCTTATATTTCACGCTTTAAATAATGACAAATTTTCCCAAAAGAAATTTGCTCAAATAATAACCGGTATTAGAGGCATAATAAGTGGGGGTATAATGGTAACACAATTAATCTTTATTAATAAGTGGGGGTATAATGGTAACACAATTAATCTTTATTAATAAGGTGATGCACTTTCACTTAAGGATAACAATGATCTTGTTTTTAAGCTTGGTATGGGGAAAGTTAAACTTGAGGATGATAAGTGTTCATGGTACCAAAGCCCTAATGAAATTCCTTAATTTCTTTATGAGTTATTTCCATCAAAACCATTTCAAGAAAAATCAAAAAATATGTAAATAGAATTGTTTTTCTTTGCATTGCATTGTAAAAATCAAAATCATGCATCATATAGTGTAGAGTAGTGTAAATGAATTCCATATTGGCTAAGGTGGATTAATTATGAGAGAAGTGTAAATTGGTTCTTTAAAATGTGGCATTGCATGAGGCCATGGCAATGGTCAAGTGGAGGGGAGTTGATAAGAGTGAAAACACTCATCAGTTATGACCCAAAAACCACTTAAAACACAGCCAAATACATTATATTTAACTTTAAAATATCATAATTACGTGTGTATTTTTGTTTTGTATATTTCGGGTAAAAAAGATGCATAATGGAGCAAACACGCGCTTTCAAGGGATTTATCTAACAAAAGATCAAGAAAAGACAAGACAAGCCTTCAAGGACCATATTTGCTAAATTTTCAATGATCATGGGTTTAAGTTGCAACTTTTACCAAGATAAAGGATGAAAATGAGTTTTGCTTAAAAATCTATAACTCTTTAAACACATTTGATAAAAGTTTAAAATGGAAGGACTCATAATGTTAATATTACTCTTAAACCTATTGACTGGGTCCTTGTCTTCATTTATCATTACCAAACAAAGAAACAGAGAAATGAGTTACCATCCTTCTCAGTTCCTGAAGACGATTCATAGAGAGAGTTTTACAACGAATCAAGAGAAGATTTAAACAATAAAAGTGATCCTTATCCTCTCCTCTACAAGAGGATGTCATTTAATTGCTCTCAAACTAACGAGTGAAGAAATGCCAAATTTTTGGGAATCAAGATTGAAGAACCCTAATCCTCGTATTTACCCGTGGTAATTATGGATTAGAAGAGACACGTCGCCAGCACCTCTCCTTCAAGCTTCTCGGTCTATAAATACAAGAAGTTGTCCTCATTTGTACCGGTTAGCTAGGTGTAATCTCACACAGTAGTTAGTTTGAATAGGAGTAGTATTAGTTAAATTTTCACATAGTAGACTAAAGTTTGTTACGAATCTGTTTAAAACATTTGTATCCGATTCTCTTTTCTGTTATGAAAGGAAGTTTTCAGTTCTCTTTGATTCTTCTTTATCTTTGATCAGTTTACTCTTGGTTATGAAATGATTCTACTTGTTAAGTTTGTTGTAACAGATTATTTACTTGTTCACCATTAATAGAGTTTGAGTTTTCAAGCTCTTGTTTCTTTAACACTATTCATTAAGATTTTTGTTATAAGCTTTCTCTAATTCGCAAATCTTTTTTGATCAGTTGTTTATTACTTAATGTTAATCAGTTTAGATAGAAGTTCATTGCTTTCATAACTGTTACCGTTTACGAGGTAATTAGTGGTTAGTTTGGATTCAGATTTAGTCTATGAGAAGTTTTTCTTTAAATTTGTGTTCGAGATTAGTTAGATAGGTCTAGTTTACACACATAGTCAGTTGCGAGATTAGAAAGTAAGATTAGTTCACGTTTTCACCTAGTTTCAATAAGCAGTTAAAACCTTGCAGAGTTCTGTCATGATTCTGATTTCTGTTGATAACAAGCTTTTCGTTTAACTGATTTCATAAGCTCATCAGCTTAATTGAGCTTATATGAAGATTTAAAGATGCCTCTATATTCATTCAATGGAACATATATTAGTTAGTTGAAAAAAATTCAAGTTTCTTCTTAATACTTTTCTTTAATACTTGTGTAACTCAGGTTATTTCATAATCTTACAACTCATCAGCTTTTACAAGCTCATGAGTAAAGTTTTAGTTTATATTAGTTTTGCAAGTATTTTGTTTTGCAGGTGTTCATAATTGCAGGTTTACAAAGATGAAGAGAGGTCATTGATGATTTCTGTTAGATAGAGTAGTGCTAGTTTCTATAAGCCAGCTCAGCGCTGATCTTCGCCTACAACGGAGGCTTAGATTCAATAGGTTAAGCATAATTTATGTTTTTCTGCACAAAGTTAGTGTAGGATATTATTCTTGATTCGTAGTGTAAAGATTGTCTGCAATCTGTTCTGTTAATGCTTCATTATCTGTTTTAGGCTGTGGGTTAGATGTTATAACTTGTTATTTATGATTTCTCAAAGTTTTTTATTAAGATTCATTAGTTTGATATTGAACTGGTGTTTGGCATATAGAATTAGGCAGTATTTCGAGTTGTAGTTAGCTAGTATACGATCTGACCAATTTTTACTCTCACTGGTTAATATCAATTTTAGCTTATAGTTGAGATTTGAGTGAGGTAGATTAGGAATTGATAATTCTTTAGTCTGATCTATGATATAGTTGCTATAGCCAAGAATCGAACTTTTAATATGTCAGCTTTCAAGTTTCTTATCTAGTTTTACATAATACAAGTTAGATCCTGAATTAGTATGTACTTATTGCACTCACATTCCTTTTTTTCGTAGTTAGTCCCTTTAACGGTAGTAGTTACATGCTGTTAAATTGCAAGTGGACTTGTCTATCAAGTTGATTGGGCTGTCACGATTTTGGGCCCTTACTGGATTTGGATCTCAAGCCGATTTTCTTTTAACTGATTATTAGTGTAAAGTGTATTTGAATTCTTAGTTTAAAGTAAACTTAGATTTACTTTTATAAAAATCAACATTTAGATTTACAATTTAAATTTTGTAATTTTACTTTGGAGGATAGATTCGTATTTTACAATTTGTGCATTTATTTGCGGTATTTGCAATGTATTTTTAGATAGTACGTTAATGTAGTATAGAATATTTTTACCTTTTTTACATGCTTTGTGTGCCAAGTAGAATAAATACCAATCAAGCTAGTTTTACCAAAACAATTAAGTCAAACTTGAAAACTTGTAATCAATTCGATAAGACCGAGAGAAAACAAACTTAAAAACGAAATATTAATGCATTATATTACCTGGAATTACACTTACCCTATAAAGGTATTGTAGTGACTATTAGCTATCCACTGGATTAAAATGGTGAATTGTGAGAAAACTTTATCAAGAATAATCATAATTCTTTTCCTAGTATCGACTTTAGAAAGATCTTTTCCTTATAACCCAAGTTGATTTTGAAGAAGGTGATAATTAATTCATGATTTTGAATTAAACTATGACTTATTGACTTGAGTTTTTCCCAAAGAACTCAGAAATAATCACATTTCATTCCGTATTTTGGAATCTAAAAAGGACTTATCTGATTAAGTGGTACGATTTATATTTATCTTAATAATCTTTATAGATTACATTACGATTTTAATGGTTAGTATATAAATTGACGCTTCATAAATGTTTATTTTTTAATAACTCTAATAGATCAGATTGATTGAAGATAAAATAATGACAGTAAAAGTTGTATTCATTGGTATATGAATGGAATATTAGAAGGAGTTTTAAGACGCGAGAACTATATCTACCTTTGGTACACTACCTTACTATTATAATCTCATAACAAGATTTCTTTAAGGGGAAGAGGCTATGACAACCCATAAATTTCACAAGTATGATATATGCTATGTTTGAATGGAAGTGGAAAATCTATTAGAATTTTTTGCTTTTTATGCATTACTTGGTAAGTTGAACTACTTCTCACAACCTGAACTACCATATCAACATATTCATATATGTTGTAAATACACTATATATAACAAGTATACGTATAAAAGTGATTTAACAAGTACATTATGAATAAGAGCATTTCAAGAAATATAATGATACCCTAAATTCCCTTAAAACCTTAGAAACTATATAAATGAATGATGAACCTCAAGGATTGTAAAAGTATGAAACATAATACATATGAACAAGTAAACAAGAAATAAGAACAAGGATTATACTATCAAATATAAAGTATAAGGTTATCCAAGAATAAGTAAGTATAAACTATACAAAGATAAAGTACAAATAAGTGTACATAATAGTCTAGATCATCACCTAGAAACCTTTGATAAACAATATTTCAAGCAATGTTATTATATAATAACTATGTATCTATAACCAATACAATATATTAGTTCTAATCTAATATATAAAGAAGATATAATCAATCACAAAGTACTAATATTCACTAATCTAAAGCTAATTACAAATTAAGACCTAATAGCCAGGATTAGAATATAAAATTAATTTTATATTTAATTAGAGTCTAATATTTTGCAACCAATTATAAAACTCAACTAAGTATCATATTAAGGTAATACATTTGTCTCAAGCTAAGTTACAACTTCATAAAGCATAAAGTATAAGTTATCAAAGCATAGGATCCTAAGCTCCCATAATTATACCTAGATTATGATCAACCTATACAAACCTTTAAACTAAGAATGTAGAAACCTTAGAAGTCATAAACATATCATATGAGCACAAGAATAAGTGTACATAAGGATATAAACCCTAATTACCCAAGATAGAAAATCATTAGGATTAGTAACCTAGAAACCCTTATATTAAGAAATCTACATAGAATCATTACCTAGTCCTTTAGGACAAGTATACAAACACTCATAGCACTTCATTTAGGTTATAAGATTATTTTAAGACAATGTACAAGTATCCAAATGTATAAGGTACAAGATTTTAATGCATGACTTGTAAATTAGGTCAAAATAGGTATTTTCACTCTTTAGACATGTTCACTTAAATTAAGTTATCAAACCATGTGTGGAAACTCATTGGACACTTAAAATATAATATTTAGGACCTAAATTGATTTAAATTAGTAGCTAACTGATGGATAAAGCCTTTTACTAAGACTTAACCATACATCATAAGAAACCCTAAACCAGCCTAAGTTTTCTTCCCATTTTCACCTTAAACCTTTGTTAAACTTCAAACCAAGGACCCAAAATTCATTATTACAATGTCTATACCCTAATGAAACACTAATCATACACTAATAACAATCCTAAGTCCCTAATCACTAAAATTACAAACCATAAAGTTACAAGCCCTAGATTAAGAGTCGATTTTACTTTTTCCCTCGAAAACATGTTTCAAAACACTTTCTCTCCCATTCCAAGTTTGGAAATCAGATATTTCAAGTATCCATAGATATTTTAGAGTGTCTACAAGAAGATACATCACCTACTTTAAGTTACACATCACCATTCTCATCTTTATCCTTGTCGTGACCATTTCTAGCCACAAACCATGGATTGGTTTGAATCTAGCGTGTATAATCATAATTTAGAATTGCATAGACCTTCCTACCATTACTTAGTAACCTTGATACTAATATTACACGTTTGATAGCACGACTTGAAGCTTAAGTGTTGGAAAAACTATAAATAGGAGCGAATGGAATACATTTCAACTCGCACCCCGTTTCCATTGTATCTCCTACCCATTCTTCATATCCACTTCTATATACATCCTATTACATCTTATAAGACCAGAAACCGGGTCTATAAGGAAGCCATTGAAGCTCTTGAAGCTTTGATAGTAAATTGTGTTCATAAGAAGTCATAAGGAGTCATTTTGGAGCTACCTAGGTAATCTCTATTTTAACTAAGATTTGATCTTGTTATAATGAAATATGATACTTGTCATAACGTCAAAATAATGTTAGAAAGATAATCTAAAAAGAATTAAGTCATATGATCATTTTAAAAGAAAGTTATTACCTAAAGATGTCTTAAAACCCTAGTTTTGTAATTTACATGAAATAATAAGTAAAAACCATTTCAAAAGCTATAATTATAGAGAAATGTTGTTATTATGATTATAAATATGTTTTGAAACTTTATTCTCAGATTCTAGATCATTTGGTATAGTTTTAAGGTTGTTATGTGATTTTTACAAGTATAGGAACTAAAACTGTCATTTTTGAAACCAATTAACATTTTGGGCCAAAAGTGTCATTTTGTGAAAGTTAAAGCTATAACAATAAATGTTAAAATTTAAGACCCTAAGGTTCAATATTGAGGGATGAAATTGTTAATATTAAAACTATATACTTAAAGGATTAAAAGTGTAAATATGCTAAACTTATCAAATTTGTGTTAAAAAGGTAATTGTTCAAAAAATTTAAACTTAAAGGATTTTTTGGTCATTTATGAAACTATATGGATGAAAACTATATAATGAACATATTTTCTAAATTATTATAAAGTATAAGGACTATTTTTGCCAATTATGAAACTAAAGGATGAAAGATGTAAAACCCGCATTAAAATACCATGAATAGTAAACATGAACAGTGAATGCACGAAAGTACGATAAAATTAAAACTTCCCATTTACAATATATTACACGTGTCACGACATTAAATAACATGTATTTACGTATATTATAAATGTGACGTGTTCACGATATATTAATTCACGATAATTAAAACGCGAACGTACACGTATAAGTATGTAACTAGAAAACGTCCAGTTTTGCCTTTGGGCTATATTTCGGCCGCGACTAACAAAGGAGTAGAAGAAAGAATGGGCTTAGGCCCATTGGCCAATGTCTAATACTAAACTAATTCCTCCAGGGAATTAAAACATAACGTAAGTTTTATCAAAAATAAGAAAACCCTAAGTCTCTTTTCCTCTCTCTCTTGCCGCCGGTCGAACCACACCAAGTAGGTGGTGTTTGTGATTTTTGATCTTGGAAAATTGTGTGTACGTGTTCGTGATAGTAAGCCTTAAACAACTATGCATTCGGTAATCATCCAAAACCCTTTTCTTTTAATTCTTTTTATTATTTTTATGATTTCATGTGTTAAACCTTAAAAACAAATCATAAAACATGTTAGGATTAAACAAGAAATATGATATAGGGTTGTTTGGGTGTTGGTTTGGTTCGGTCGACCCACAACCGAGAGCTTAAAGCTCTCGGCTTGGTTTAATCACCACCACCGAGACCACCATGGTCTCGGCTTGGTTCGGTTTTGGCTCGATCGCAACACAAGGGAACCCCGACTCAAGGTTGGTGTATGGTTTAGCATGTGGTTGGTTTGATTTGTGTCAACCGAGACCAATAGGGTCTCGGTGGGACTTAACAACAAGAACAGTGGGAACCGGCCTAAGTCGGGGTCGAACCGGGCTCAGTAGTGGCTAGCCGAGGCTCGGCAGTGGGAATGATAGGCCACCAGGGGAAACCGGCTAGCCGGTCTAGCCACTGGTTTTTAGCCGCCGGTTGACACAACTAGCCGCCGGCTATGTGGTGTCAGCTAGGCATTTTCGGGCTCGGGATAATTTTTAAACACGGGTTCAGGCTCGGGGATTTTTAAACACAGTTTAATATTTTAATTAAATTATTTTCCAAGACTATTTAATTTAATTAAAAACATGACTTTGGTTAAAATATTAAAATTAATATTTCATGACTAACCTAAGTATTTACTTAGCTTAATTTAATTAAATTCATATAACTTATAGTTTATTAAATCAACCATGTTAATTATTTAATAAGCTATAATACTTAATTCATGACTTGTATTTTTACTAACTTTACTTTATATTTTAATCCAACTTATTTCTAATTATAGACACTTACTATTTTTGGAAACTTTATATTTTTAGAAACTTACTATTTTTGGAAACTTTCTATTTTTAGAAACTTACTGATTTAGGAAACCTGCTATTTTTAGAAAGTTACTTAGTATTACAATATGTCACACCCCACCATGGCGGAATATGGGCGCGACGTATGGATATCATCACAACAAACGGTGTCTCTATAGAGAAAACTAAATGCAAAAGAAATGTCATAAATGGCGACACAATGTCGTGACAATATCTCAACCAAATGCAGGAGTCTAGGTAAGTAGGTAACAAACCTACCTCTTACCAAAGACAAACAAATAAACAAACATAAAAATATAGGTGTCTAAAATGTACTATTTATTCAAACATTAAATAAATACTAAGAGTAAAGAGATTCCTCCTAATGTAATCCTAGCATCCTCTAGACTCTAGCCACTTCTAACATAATCCTTCATAACTACCTCAACTGAAAATGACACTAAAAATCTGTCAACATAAAGTTAGTGAGAACATAGGTTTAAGTTATCAAAACATCTTAAGAAACCTTGTCAACAGCTGTAAATAAGTTGAAGAAAACAAATTAAAGCAATGGACCATAATTTGATAATCGTGTTACATACAACTACAAACAAAGCACAATTATATCAGTCAAGAACACACAATAAGAACAATGCACCACATTATAACAATCAAGAAGTATCCCGTCACACACACAAGAACAATGCACCACACTATCCGGATCTTTCCCACACCACTAGTGGAAGATGAACCATATCCCCATCGAGATACCTTTCCTCCGAAGATATGATGCACAAGTACTCAGGATGGATCGTGCCCCACGCTCCACACACATCACAACTGGTCCCATAGACGCCCATACATCTATGTACCAAATCCAATCATAACCCAAACAAGATACACATATCAGAACGCATATCAAACCACATATGAGAACACATAAGCACACATGTCACACAATAACACATCTATGTCCAAACATTTATAAAAATATAGTACCAAAACATTTTAATAACACCATAAGTGTCATCTCCATCCCATACTAGAAGAAAACATTTATATACTTAGTGAAAATGAGACTATGAACTCACCTGATAGGACAACAAGCTAGCACTCCTGCAAACCTATAAAATCATACACGACACCCTTAGCTCAGTTCTTAACACCCAAATTAAGTAACAATCAAGGAGATGAATCTAATCCCCCAATCCCGACTATCTAGTTCTCCCACTACAAGCTAGTCTATATGCAAAAATCCAGTTTTTCCCCGGTACGGTTTACTAGTAACTAATCGATCACATGAAGTGAACTTAACACCACACTTGGCTCCTACCCTACTGGAGTTATGTTGTTAGATCTAAGAACTCCAAAAACCAATTTTACTTTCAACTTACACGTTTAACCCTTTCGTTTAGTCTCTACGTCAAAAGTCGTTTTCACCAAAACTTATTTTCGGTACATGCTAAATGTTTGTCACCAAAAGCCCGACCTAAACACCATAAATTTTATTGAAAAACTTCAGCACTTTCATATATATTATAAATAGTTCCCAAATAAAAAAATCTTTGGCTATCTCATTGGTTTGGTTAGATTTTGACTCAAATTCCCGAAATCCAAATTTATTCCTGAATAGCGTACTGTTTTTGAAAAAATTGTTTGACGACCTTCCCAAACTTCATTTTCGACCAACCTTACATTTTTGAAAAGTAAACTCTCTGAACTTAATTTTAAAAAAAGAAACTCGACCAAAGGTGCTACCTACTTCCCTGAACAGTCGACACAATACATCTCTAAAAATCAGACTGTTTTACGCCTTTATGCACTAACCCTCTAAACATCATTAATTACCCCTAAATTATTAAACAAGAACCCTAAAATCATTAATGGATCTTAATTACTATATTTTCCATAAAATTAATAAAACCCTAATCATCTCAATGATGGTTAATTAACATTACAATCATGATTAATTAATAAAAACATGAATCATATTAAAGTTAAACTGGTCACTTACCTTGAATCAAGAAAATTTTTATGAAACCCTAAAAACCTTGTAGAAACCATCGACCAAAAAAAAGAGCTGGAGAAAATAATGTGTTTTGATTTGTTTTTATACTAAAACAATGAGAATCCAAGCCCAATGTAAATAATACTTTCCTTTTTTTTATTTTTTCCTTTTTCTTATTTTTTCCACCGTCCTTTATAATTTTTTTACCAAAAATAATATTATTTTTTAATTTTATTGTTATATTCGTTATTTAATAATTATTTTAATTATATTTTTTTATTAATCCTTTAATTAATTAATTACACCTAAAGCTTTTAACTAGTCAATTTTACGCGATTACCGTAAAATACGTAAAATATACAGTTTTATGAAAATTCTTAAAATATGAAATAAACTTTATAACTAAGTCATAAATGACTTAAAACCATCCCGTAAATTGTTCCCGTGACTAAATACCTCATCCGAGACCTCAAAATACTAAACCCTAAATCGAGAAAATTACGATTTACTATAGTACATATACATACACATAAAATCCTAAAATAGCACCGCATTCTATCATAGTTACATACAAGTGAACTAATGAGCATGAACTAACCCCATCATAACTTTATATAATGTACCACGCAATACACGAACGATGACTAACATCCAATCTAAGGCTCAAATATGAACAGAATGCACGTAAACGCACACTAAGCACATAATCAAAGTCAAACAATCAAAAGTGACAAATCCAAAATCTAGGGTTGTCACATTACTCCCTCCTAATAGAAATCTTGTCCCGATATTTACTCCCAAACTCAAACTTATTCTCAGCAAACAAACGAGGTTACATATCCCTGATAAAACCTTCACGTTCAAGCGTGAACTCGGTTTATACTAAATAATCTCAACCAACAACACATGAGCCTTAACCGTCTGCGAGGAAACTTATTAAAACCATAAAGTTATGTAACCAACCTAACTAAATCTCGTAACTCATCAAACAAGAACTGTCTTGAAACCAAGTTAGGAGCCATCACATAACTCGACGGGTTTAAAATTGTCACCCCGATTTCAGTCTTACTCATAAATACCATAAATCAAAACTCATCAAATATAACCACGTATTCTAAGGTCTAAAGAACTCTCAAATTCCATCCCAACTCATCTCTATGTTAACCCTCCAAGTGTTCATTACCCCAAAATACCCAAAACACGAGTTTAAACCATGTTGTCCAAAAATTAACCTTGAACTCGACACTTGTACAATTAATTAGACTTAGCTACTGACCTGCATTTGCTAAACATTCTGAATATTTGAAAAGTACGTTCCGAGTACATAATTTTAGGCTTTTGAATCACCCAAAAAGCTTTAAAACGAACAAGTTATGACCAAAACGATTTTTACCTAAAACCTGCCTAGGCATTAGCGACAGTTTAGCGATAGAAACTGACAGTTTAGCGACAGTTTCTGCCTACTCCGATTGTTACCCAAAAAACGATTTTAAACCCTAAAACCCCTTATTAATTACCAAATTCAAGCCCTAATTTATTTTAATTCCAGAAAATTAAAACTCTCACCCATCATATGATTAAATACATGATTTTAACATATTTAATTTAATAAGAACTAAAATTCTAACTAAAGAACAATAACTTTAGGTGATCACACCAAAATATTTTAAAATAACCCAGCCATGCTTATATGTTAAAAAATTTATATTCCACCTTATTTCTAACACGTTTTCGACACTTTACCCTCATTTTATCGACTACCAACAACTATTTTTATTTTACTATTTGCAAGTTTTATTTTTTTTTACCATGTAAGACACAAAAAGATATCGTTATTCCAAAAAGAAATATCCACCCTCTCAATAGCCTCTACACCAAAAGTACCGTACAAACAAACACGTGAAATGAGGACACGATAAATGCGCTACTACAGAAGTTGAACATCTCAAAGAGAAAAGAGCTAGAAAACCATCCTAAGAATACAACCGATAAGTAGAAGGGATATATACATATATAGGCATAGGCGTACATACACTCAAGTCCATCCAACATATACTATATAAGCATGTATTTACCCTCTTTCATGCAACCATACTTAGGAATCCATTGATGTCGTGGTACTTGTATAACTATGTTGGTCACCATACTTATACCAGTCCCCTTTCACTAATGCACTCCCTCCTATGATGACACTTATAAGAATTAATACTACACATAACATATCAGTCTACCGACTCAAATAAGCACATAGATCCTACAACTCACATAAGCACATAATCCACAACATAACATAAGGTCCAAATTCCATGTATCAAAATAACATAGCCAATGCATGAAACATATAAACTCGTAATCCAGCTGAACCAGCGGAGAGAAAATTCAAAATGTATAAAGAACATGAAAGCATAATTAAACGAAATCCAACAATGACTAACGTATACGACTATGGTTCAACCCGCACTAGTCAAAACTCATAAGGAAAATAACATGTAGCTAAGTATGAACTTACTATGGTTCAATTCATACTAGTCAAAACATCGCAATAAATAACATCCAAACACATCAGTTAATATAAAATGCACACATACTCCTATGACGCCTATATGTAGGGACCCTTAAGCTATAGACTAGGCTAGGCGACTAGGCAACCTAATTCTCTATAACCATTGTCTCTAATACCATTCTGTCACACCCCACCATGGCGGAATATGGGGCGCGACGTATGGATATCATCACAACAAACGGTGTCTCTATAGAAAAAACTAAATGCAAAAGAAATGTCATAAATTGCGACACAATTTCGTGACAATATCTCAACCAAATGCAGGAGTCTAGGTAAGTAGGTAACAGGCCTACCTCTTACCAAAGACAAACAAATAAACAAACATCAAACATACAGGTGTCTAAAATGTACTATTTATTCAAACATTAAATAAATACTAAGAGGAAAGGGATTCCTCCTAATGCAATCCTAGAAGCCTCTAGACTCTAGCCACTTCTAACATCATCCTTCATAACTACCTCACCTGAAAATGACACTAAAAATCTCTCAACATAAAATTGGTGAGAACATAGGTTTAAGTTATCAAAACATCTTAAGAAACCTTTTCAACCGATGTAAATAAGTTGAAGAAAACAAATTAAAGCAATGGACCATAATATGTTAATCATGTTACATACAATGTAAAACCCGTAAAAATAAGGTCATACTTTAATTCTATTTTTCAATTATTTTAAAGTATTTTATAACGTTAAATATTATTATGTTTAACGGTTTAAGTTGAAACCGATATTAAATATTATATTTTAATATTTTGACGAGCAGCGAGGACTACTAGTGATCGCGATACCGACGGATGCCCAAAATTTTATATTTTATTATCGATCGTTCCGATATTTAATATTTTCGAAGATATTGTTTTAATTACGTATCGAGTCGTTATATTATTATTTTTCGTGTGCGTTTAAACTTTTAAAAACTATTTTTACGAAACCCGAGTCCCGTAAATATTTGTAAAATTGACTTTTAGTCATTTACCGCTTTTTAACTAATATTTACATTTTGGACCAAAACTATCACAAATTGGCAAAACCTATCCTAACCTTACACTATATATAGATTTTCAACTTACACTTTTACACATATAATCATTTTTAAATCAAAACAAATCCACCCACCTCTTTCTTTCTCTCTTGGCCGTGTACCCCCATCAACAAAACCCTCCAAATTTTTGATTTTCTACATTGAATCTTCAAAATATAAAACAAGTCCCATCCTAGAAATCACAAGGGCTACACATTGGTATAAAAATTTTATACATGCATTACATTTTTATTTTTGATGAATTTTGATCAAGTTGATGCTTGTATGATCATGTATATATATTAATTTTATATTGTGGCTAGTGTTTTTGCTAGTTGTTGTGTTTAAATATTTGAATAAATTTTGTAAAAGGGTCATGCAAGTGTGTTAGGAGGTTGATCATAGTGTAGGAGTGTTAGAATGATCATATTAGTGGTATAGAAATGTGTAGATTGTGTTGAAAAATTGATTTTGTATGGTTTTTAAATGGTCAATTTTAGGCAGTAGGTTTGAGGCCAATTACGGGGGTCTTAAGTCTGATTATAGGTTGTTATTATGGGATTATGTCGTAGAGAATTTCGTTAGCTTCGATTTGATATAAAGTAGGCCTTCCAACTCCAAACGAGGTGGAAGATACACTAGTTTGATTTTCGTGTACCGGGAGACGAGTGTTGACACAATCCGAAAATTGTTGTCGATATTTGGATTGAATCTCGGGGACTATAAAATGAGTTTCAAAATGATTCAATGGCTTTTCTCAGGCTCCAAGTTTAGTGTTTTGAGTCTATTTTTAGAATCAAGTGTCGGTTTTATAAATGGAGTTGCTTAGAATGGTCAAAATGGCTTCGTAACTCAAGGTCGTTAAACTGTCCGGATTTTGTGATTCAAAGATGAGTCGGGCAGGGAACTTTAGAAGTAAAATCTTTTAATGGGCTCTTGGGAGGACTTTCTAGATATAGTAAGTAAGTTCTCTGAGTAGTATCATGAAGTTTTGATTTGTCTAAGTATGGGAAAACGGCTTGGACATTCGGTATGTTCCGGCAGATTTTTATTAAAAGCAAAGAATAATAAAATGAATATATAGGAGAGTGTAATAATATCACTTGTATCATTTTCTCTCGAGTTTGTCGTGATTTTATGAGTCGAGTTTTATATTCTTATGTATGGTTTATTTCTCGAGTCTATTATTAATGAACGCACCTTATTTGATAGGTTGCGGTTCACGTGTTTGAAAGGCATCATCTATCGTCGGCGATCGTCTCATTCCCACTATTGGCGAAGGTGAGTCTATAGCCTCGTTTGCGCAATTATATGATTTTAAAAACCCGCGAGGGGGAATACATGTTTTATAAACTTAGAACACAAGATTTTATGGTATTCTTTGTCCCTCTTTGAATGGATCTGTGGTTGCCTCTTAATTGCATTAAGTGATTGCCTTTGTTAAAGCCTCAATTATGGACCGTTAACTAGCTTATGATGGGCTAGCCGCTAGTACAATTAATAGATCTATGGGGGAAGCCGCCCGGTTCAGTTTTTGTAGACTTGTCATAGAAGCTTAGGCCCGACCTCCACACTGTTTGGACATATTGTATTGAGAAGTCAGTTATACAGCAATGTACCAATAATCTGGAGGTTACGACAATTAATAAATGTTTTGTCTTATTAGACCTAACGGAGTGTTTAAGGGCTCGGTTCCATGAGCTTATTGCAATTTATGCTATATACAATTATTATTGTTGATGCAAATTATTATTTGATGCTTATAAGCATGCCACATACTTATAATCTTTGCTTATGTTCAAATTGATTACATAAACCTATAGATTCACTCGGCATTTTTGTTGATTGTTTTACTCACATATATTTCAGGTAATCAAGAAGTGGAAGCTTGGAGGTCACGGGAATGAAGTTGTGCACTGGTTTTGTTGTTCAAACTCTTGATTTATTTATCGTTCCATTTTTCAAACAAACTAATATGTTGCTTTAACTTATCTTTTGGTAACGATTACTTGGGACTACGCTACTCTGGTGAATGTTTTAGGAACGGTAAATTTGAAACGTCTCTTTGCGAGTCGTTCTTTATATGTTATTGTATCATTGTTTAGCACCCAAAGATGTATTCCGCTGCGTGTAAATTTGGGGATGTTAAAGATTGGTACCAGAGCCATGAGTTATAGAGAACTAGGTCTTTTTCTAAAAACCTAAACTATAACTGTTAGTTTTTATTTTCAAAGAGTCATGTGCACCGGACTTCGCGTGACTTCAGGTTCAAGCTACTTCTGAGATTACAAATTTAGTATACATTATTACGTATACCTTATTGGCAAGTATTTGTAAATAAATACTATGATCCATTTATGGATATATATTTATATCTAGGATCCCTTTATCGATATATATTTATCTCGTTAAACTTTTCGATAAAAGTTTATCATTTATTAATGATTAACTTAAATAAATACAATGAATTTCATGATCTTTCTGTATTTATTTTTGAAGTACTTAAATTGCTTTTATTGCAAAAATTTTATATTATGACCTTACATACCTTCATCTGCGCGCGTTACTTTCATTGTTTAACCCTTTGTGATATCTATATATATCCAAATCGTTTACCGGCTATTTTTGCTTGGACGTCTTGAACAGTAGTTTCTAGACCATTGTGTAACTCAATGTGTCCTTGGAATAGACTAACCGCTATCGTGTGAGTCACACATTTTGAAACACTTCCTATAATCGTGTTGAATAATATCATGGTTTTTCATAATATTTTGTTGATTTTTATCATCGTTTTACACGGCATGCGAAGATTTAATTCATCGATATTTATATGTGTCGACGCCGAAGTGTATTGTTCACTTATATCTCGGTAACGTCATCGTCATTTTATAAATCATCGTCTAGATTATGGCGCTAGATTGGAATACGATTTTACATCTATAAACTTGTATTATCCTCTTTCATTAACCTTCTTGCTCCCGGAACGCAACCCGTTAATGTTTCATTCTTTTCTTGTTATGTTTTGTGCTTTTGGACAATCGTGGCACCAAGGAGATTAGTCTACCTTACATTTCGAAGTCTAAATTATGGACGTCATTCACCGTTTTGCTTCCTAAATTTCGTGTTGAATACCTCGAAGCATCTTATGTCATTCATTATGCTATATTTTTACTTGATACTCATTATGAGATTTATTTTTCGTTGTTGTAAAATCCACAAGACATGTGTGTATATATATATTTTGAGTGGTTAGGAAGTGTCGAAAAATACATTTTATGCAGAAACTGTTGGGGCAGTATAAACAGGTCAAAACTTAAAAGTAAAACATGCGTTTTTAAAATAAAATAGTCAAACCGGCACAGAAATTGAAGGGGTATTTTAGTCATTTTTTATTGGGTTTCAGGTCTCAGGTAAAACTAGAAAGTCGTCTGAAACATCGTTTTGCATCAAAATGCTTTAGACTCCGAGTCTTGGAGATGTCGTTTATCGGGTCAATTAATCAGCTCATATTAAAAGTCAAATCTGATAGAAAATTCAGAACATGGGTTTTAAACGTTTCTAAGTAGTTTTGAGTTCATTTGAGATTGTAAAATTTTAACGGATATTATTTTACAACTAATTAATACTAGTTGCATGTGAAAATGTTTAAAAATAGAAACATTACAGGATTAGCAATTACCGGATTAATGGTATAATTTGAAAACAAATAATATACTTTCTTAAAAGTATGTTGTGTCGAGTATCTTACAAAGAATACACATATGGATTGATTTATTCTTTTTATATATATGACCCTGAAAGTCCCTAATCAATGCGAGAAACCCTAATCTTAACTTAATCAACACAAGGTATTACTTTTCAAACGTAATCTTATTATTGTATAATAAAGAATTACAAGTGTTATGGATAACACCGTTTGATGACAATGTGTTGTGCACACTTTGAACAACAATAAACCTTAACTTATGAATACAGTCGTAGCTGTTTGATTCACTAAGTTATACGCACTAATGTTCTTAATATCTCAAAGTGTTAAAACATTAATGCAAGGATACACATCCTATTTATAGTGTTACGAGTTTGACTTGAACAGTACTTGATGTCGACTACACAAGCTTTTACAAGTTCCCACATCAGTCACATGATGTCCTTCTATTCTTGGTAGTCTTCCATTATGCTTTAAGGAACAGTTGTCAAAAACAGTTTCCTTATTCTTCATATTCTCGAACACACAAATGGCATGTCCAAAGTGTGCTGAGAGTTATCAGGGTATTGCCACCCCTGTTAACTCTCAACCCCTCAGAGTCCCTAATACATCTTGGCTGTTATCCATCACAGCCAAGGAGTATGTATTCAGGTAATCTTCGACTTCCCTGACAATGTCTCTGACATGGACTCCTCTGAGGTTGCTCACAGAGACTCGGATCTCTGTGAGTCTTGCGAAACTTGCCTGCCTCCTAGGCACAGGCAAGGGACTATCTATCAGCCTAATTATGTTTAAATCAATGAACAGGGAATCTAACAAGTTTAGATTCCCAACAATCTCCCCCTATTTAAACATAAATAGTGCTAGATCTAACTAAGTTAAGGTAAGTGAGTTTAACAGCTTCTTCTTACACATAACAGATCTAAACAAACATACCTCATGATTTTATTAAGACTTAAAGAAAAATTACAAGTTCATTACATAAGTTAAATAAAAGATGAAGGTAAAAGGGCTGACACTATCTTCAATAGTCATCATTTTTTATTCTTTCTTCAGCTTCGGCCACGTCTAATCTGTTATCAATTTCATCCTGCAAAGTCTTTGCAAACTTCTTGGAATACTCTGAGTTGATCTTGAGACACTTCTTGTGACAGAGTAGCTGAATAGTTGAAGCCAGGCAAAGCTCATCTTCCCTCTGAAAAGCATATTGGCAGGCTTTGTTCATAAACGCCATTCCTCTTTCAGGCACTGAGTATGTCTGACCATCAACAGGTCCAACTATACCATTAGGAAGGATCAGATCCCTGTGCATTCCATCCACACGAACATCTTCAGTAACAAAAGTTTCATCAATGATTTGGGAAATTCTTCTTCTCTTGTTGCCTGTCTTTGGGGGTCCTTGTTCAAAAAGCTGTGGTGGAGGATCAATCTTGAGTTTGGCAGCTGTTTCCTTGATCCAGTTAAACTTAGCCTTAAGAGTTTTAAGCAGAAGGAAATTTGCCTGTCCAGACTTTTTGGCAGCTAAGGCTTCGAGTTCAAACCATTCTGATAACCCAAGTGTTTTTAACCTGAAGTTGTCAAACACATCCATATTCCTCTGTTGATTATCCCTCCATAAGATCATCTGTGGGGTGTTTGTGGACTTGTGAATGGTGTATCTAAACTTGGTTATCTTGCTAGCAGCATACCTGTTGTTCACGCAGGCATCATAGTCAGCTTTGACTTTCTTTAAGGCCTCAGCGCGTTTAAGTTCCATTTCCCTCAACCTTTGTTTTTGTTTTTCTTTTTCAGGTGGTGTCATCTTCCTCAGAGTAGCTTCATTTAATTCTTTTGCTGCCTTGAGCTCACTTAGTCTTTTGAATTCTTCAGCCTGTTGCTCTATTTCTTCAGGCGTTAAAGGACTCTCATCGGAAGGTGTAAAGGTTGAAAAGTGGGAAAGGTCTGTTGTGGATCCTCCTGTCTCTAGCATCGCAGCTATCTTCTTAAGTTTGGTGTCAGTATCAACCAAAACTATCTCTTTACCTTTCTTTGAGACAGAGGACTCCACACTTATGTTTTTCAAATCATCAGCTCTTTTGAGGAACGCTGTCTGAGCCTGATTTTGAATAGATTTTGGTAGGGAGCTCATAGTGAATTTAAGTTTCTTGGCTGCTGGTTCATCATCATCCTCAGGCTTGCTGATGTTAACTAAGATCATGGATTTAGATGAGTCAGCTCCATCTTGTGTTTGTTGCTCCCCCTGAGTCTGATCCTCATCATCAGGTACTATAACTGGTGTGATGACTTGAAGAGGAACAGGTGTTGTTGAAGGATTGGCTGATGATGAGCCTTGTTCAGTAGATGCAAGGCTGAGTGTAGTATTCTTCTCCCCCTCACGTTCATCCTTACTTCTCTTATGCTTGGATGAATGTGCCTGAAATCTTCTTGCAATCTGCTCCACAGAGGCAGCCATGGCACGCTGTCTTTTTCTTGATGCCCTGGCAATCTTCAGCAATAGGTTGGCATTGGCATTGGTATTTGCCTGAACACGCCTGACAATAAAACCAGCATGGTTGTATTGCCTGTTGCGCACTGCATTGAAGTGCATGTTCATGTTGTTTTCTTGTTCATGGAACAATGCAGGGACAACTGAGTCAATTGCATTCTTGATTCGTGTCGAGAGATGACTTAGTCCCTGGGCCACACCTTTTCTTGCACCCTCCTGAATAGGCTCAGTGACAGCCTCAGTCACAGCCTTCTTTATAATACCTGGAAAGGTGACAATAAAATTGTGCATCTCTGCCTTGATCACGTCCAGCTTTCTTGATAAGCGCTCAATATCAGACTGATGGTGTACAGGCTGAAGATTCTTGATATTGAGGCTTTGTTGAGCAAAATCATCCTCCCTTGGAATCAAGTCGAAGTTAGTCTGGGTAGGATGATCAAACAAAAGGAATTCAGCTGTTGGATCATATATTGGTCTTTGGAAGACTGTTGTTGCAGATGTAGCAGAGTTTTGTGTGTCAACAGCTTCCTTGAGAGGAGAAGTCTTGTCATCTTCTTTAGGAGGAGAGGCTGACAGCTGGTCATCCTCATCTTCTTCCTCCTCTTCATCAAACATTCCCTCAGGGAATTCATCTTCAGGCATTGGTTCAAACTCAGCGACATAATCTTCTACAGAAAGCATTTCTTCATCAGCATTGAGCACAAGTTCTTCTTCATTCGGAATGTCCTGAGTTATTGTTTCAGCCTCCTTTTCATGTACCTGAGGTTCTTGGACTGGCTGTACAATTTCAGCCTGCAAGTTTGTTGTAATTAGTAACAGGGGAAAATATAAAGTGAATGGTCGCCATTTCGCTGTCCCAGAGAGGCTGAGGGTGATTACTCAGCCACTCCAAAGGATAAATCCTTGGTATTCTTTTAAGTGTGAATAAGTGTGGTTAATGGTCGCCATTCGCTGCCCCTAGGAAAGCTGAGTGTGATTATTCAGCCCCCCCCCAAAAGGTAAAAACCTTTGGGACTCTTTTGATTGTGAAACATATGTTGTTTAATGATCGCCATTCGCTGCCCCTAGGAAAGCTGAGTGTGATTATTCAGCCCCCCCAAAAGGTAAAACCTTTGGGACTCTTTTAAGAGTGAAACATATGTTGTTGTAGGTCGCCTGGTACGCTGCCCCTAGGAAAGCTGAGGGTGATGATTCAGCTCCCCCTGAAAGGATAAATCCTTTGGGACTCTTTTAATGAGAGAACCAAGAGGCTGTGTGAAGTACAGCCTTCAAGGTTGAGACATTAATGTATTCAGGTTGTTGTTAGCCTGAATACTGTCTAGAGGGTTCAGGGTCATCGGGGTGCTTTATAAACACAAATGAATCACTCCCTGGTGCAAAGACAGAGTGTACAGAAGTCTTAAAGTATTCTAGGTGAAATGACAGACTTCTATGGGTCGAGGATTACCCTAACTTCACCACTCTCTCCTACAGACAAATGAGAGTGGTTGATTGTGAACCTCTAAAAATGTACACTGATTACCTGTGAGATATCAGCTAGGTTTGGCTGGTTTCCTGTAGTCTCTGCTGACCTAGAGACACTAGACGCCTGTTGTTTGTCAGCCAAAGATTCTGTATCCACAAGAGTATCTGGACCAGAGGCGGTGTCAATCTTCTTTTCCTTGGCCTTACTAACAGCTTTAGGATGGGAAGAAGAGGGGATTTTCTTCTTCTTTGGTTGTTGGCCAGATGAAGCCTTGGACTTAGTAGTGTGCTGCCCAGAGGTCAAAGACGTAGACTTGCCAGCGACACCAGAAGTATTCACCTTCTCAGAGGAAGGGAGCAAGGGCTTCTCAGCGTTGGGTACCTGGTTGGCCACGTTCAGCATGTGTGCAGTCACAGGGATATCCTCAGCTCCTATCTCCTTGTAGATGGCGCCAGTGATGCGATAGGGCTTCAGAGCTGTCAAGGCCTTGTTATGGTAGTTCTCTCCCAGCAAACTCTCAAAGATCAGGGACAGATAACGCACATAACAGATGTTCTTTTCCCTGACCTGATTCCGTCCTTTCAGTTGTTCTACCAGGTTTGAGAAAAGGATGCTTCCAAAATCAACATCAGCTCCCCAGATAAGTCCATATGCAATAGCCTGATGATTGGACGACATCTGATCCTGTGATCCCTGCATTCCTCCCAGGGACTTCACAATGTGGGTGAAGAGGACACGCCACATAGGAGTAAAGTACTTTATCTTCAGAGGGGCTTTGGCGAGGACCTCAGTTAGCGTAAGTGCAGGGTTAACATCATGGCAGGGTTTTAGTGTGGCTAAGGCTTCCTTGACAGTCTTTTTGTCAACCGTCTTCAAGCATTCATCTCCATGTTTGAGTCCGGCCACACTAGAAAAATCATTGAGGGAAAAGGCAAAAGGATGTTCATTGCAAGAAAGGCTAAAGGTAATGGTGTCTTCAACTACTTCAGCAGAATACCAGAATTCCCTAAGGTATTCTTGGTAAAAGGTGGATGGAGATTTGGTGAAGGCTTCGTTTAGGTCACAATTCTGCATGAAATTTACCAGATCTGAGTAGGTGTTGTTTGGTGCCTTGATCCATCCAATGGCGTTATTGGAGGCGATGATGCTCTCATTGATCTCGAAGTTCACATTTGAGGCTTTTGGTACGGGAAACGCCATTGATTTAAGGTTGAAGGAGAATGAAAATGGCGGATGGTTGAGAGAGATAAGAGTTTAGAGAGATAAGATGATTTTTTAGAATGGTGGTGGGTGTGAAGAGAAAGAAGACAATATATATATTCAAACTTGAGTGAACAGTTATTCAACCGTATTAAATGCAAGTGCGAAAATGACTGCTCAAGTGGGTCCCTTTGACCTTTCAAAAAGTTTGTCTCCTCGTTATCCGAAACTTAAATGATTAAAAAATGTGAGAATGTTTTTCGCATTTACTTGGAACGTAACTACCTAGTTTCATGTGAAAAACATTTAATAAAACATTTAATATAGAATCAATCATTTAATGAACACATTTAATATCAAGCCACAGGCTTTGAGATATTGAGCATTCCTAGCTCAGCAACTAGCCTGTTGAACGTAGGTTCAGCCAAAGGCTTTGTAAAGATATCAGCTAGTTGCAGCTCTGTGGGAACAAAATGCAACTCAATATCTCCCTTCATAATATGATCCCTGATAAAATGATACCTGATATCAATGTGTTTGGTACGAGAGTGAAGCACAGGGTTGTTGGATATGGCAATGGCGCTGGTGTTGTCACAAAAGATTGGAACTTTGTCATACAAGATTTCATAGTCAGCCAATTGACTTTTCATCCAGAGCACCTGAGCACAACAGCTGGCTGCAGCGACATATTCAGCTTCAGCTGAAGACATAGCCGCAGAGTTTTGCTTCTTAGCACTCCATCCAACCAATTTTCCTCCTAGGATTTGACAGCTGCCTGAAGTACTTTTCCTGTCAATACAGCATCCAGCATAATCTGAATCTGAATAGGCCTTGAGATCAAAGCCTGATTCCTTTGGATACCATAGTCCTAGAGATGGTGTTCCTTTGAGATACCTGAAAATTCTCTTAACAGCCACTAGATGGGATTCTTTTGGGTTAGCTTGGTACCTTGCACAGAGACATGTGGAGAATTGGATATCTGGACGACTGGCTGTTAGATACATCAGTGACCCAATCATGCCTCTATATAAAGTCTCATTGACAGAGACCCCTGACACATCATGGCCCAAGTCGTTGGGTGGAAGCATGGGGCATTTCACTGATGCACAATCAGCTAAGTCATATTTTTTAAGTAAATCCTTAACATACTTTTCTTGACAAATAGAAATTCCCTTAGGACATTGTTTAATTTGAAAGCCCAAAAAGTAAGTTAATTCACCCATCATACTCATCTCATATTTCTTGGTCATTAATTTAGCAAAACGTTTACTAAGATTGACATTTGTTGACCCAAAGATGATATCATCCACATATATCTGCACAATGATGAAATCACTCTTGTCCTTGAAGGTAAAGAGTGTTTTATCAATAGAACCCCTGATAAATTTGTTTTCAGATAGGAAATTTGAAAGAGTTTCATACCATGCTCTTGGAGCTTGTTTCAGACCATACATTGCCTTGTGAAGTCTTTACACATGGTTGGGAAACTCGCTGTTCTCAAATCCTTCAGGTTGAGCAACATAGACTTCCTCAGCCAAATCACCATTGAGGAAGGCACTCTTTACATCCATCTGATAGACAGTGATGTTCATATAGGCAGCATAAGCAAGAAAGATTCTGATGGCTTCAAGTCTAGCAACAGGTGCAAAAGTTTCATCATAATCAATTCCTTCAGTCTGAGAGTATCCCTGTGCTACCAATCTTGCCTTGTTCCTGATGATGTTCCCAATTTCATCCATCTTGTTTCTATAGATCCATCTAGTGCCTGTGATATTCTTTCCAGGTGGAGCTAGCACTAGTGTCCATACTTTGTTCCTTTTGAACTGATTGATTTCTTCTTGCATAGCAGCTACCCATCCATCTTCTACCAGAGCCTCAGCAACTCTTTTAGGTTCAATTTGAGAAAGAAATTCAGCAAATAGACATTCATTGGCTGAGGCAGACTCGGAGTCTTGGATTCGCTGTCTGGTTGTGACCCCTGCATTTGGTTCCCCAATAATGTTGACAAGAAGAATGTGTTGATCTCTTGACCACTTATTTTGAGGAGCTGGAGTTTCAAGAACAGGGGTACTTGAGGGCACAGCAGGTACAATTTGTGTTTCATCCTGCTGACTAGGAGGGCTTTCGTCAAAGACTACTTCAGTGTCTGAGTCTTCTTCAGCCACATCAAGGGAAGCAATTTCATTATCAGCAGGAGAACCTTCAGAGGTTTGAAGAATTGGTGAGTCATCAATATCATGAGAAGGACCATCAGAGATTTGAGGTTCTTCTTCATCAAGTTCTTGAGAGGTAGGAACTTCTATGTTGTGAGTAGACAGAGGGTCAAAAGCAGGAACATAAGGAGTGAGAGTGTTGGAGTGGTGATGACTGGTAGGTCTGGGTTCTGTGAACTCATCACTTGGAAAAGAAATATTTTCATTAAAGTCTACTTCATCACCCTCTGTTCCTGTCCTATGTATGACTTCATCATCTTCATTAAATCTGACATGGAAAGTTTCTTCTACTTCTTGTCTTCTGATGTTGAATACTCTGAAGGCTTTGGCTGTTGGAGAGTATCCCAAAAAGAATCCATCATCAGCCTTTTCATCAAACTTTCCAAGTTTATCCCTGTAGTTATAAATAAACACAGGGCATCCAAACACATGAAAATAGCTGACGTCTGGAGATCTTTTTCTGAAAACTTCATAGGAGGTTTTGCCATGTCTTTTGACAATGATCGATCTGTTTTGAGTATAGCAGGCAGTGTGTACAGCTTCTCCCCAAAATTGCTTTGGTAAGGCTGCACCATTTAACATAGTTCTTGCTGCTTCAATCAGAGTCCTGTTTCTTCTCTCAGCCACACCATTTTGTTCAGGAGTGCCAGCTGAAGAGAAGTTCTGTGAAATCCCTTTTTCATCACAAAAAGATTCAAGTTGATGATTCTTGAATTCTGTACCATTATCACTTCTTAGAGCTTTTACTCTAACATCATTCATATTTTCTACCTGTCTGATGAAGGACATGATGGTATCAGCTGCATCACTTTTCCTTCTGAGGAAAAACACCCATGTATATCTTGAAAATTCATCAACTATGACCAAGGTGTATTTGTTGTGATTAATGGTTTGAGGTTTGACAGGCCCAAACAAGTCCATGTGAAGGAGATGTAAGCACTTGTCAATAGAGAATGATTGCCTAGTCTTGAATGAAGACCTGTGATGTTTTCCTTTGACACAGGCAGAACAAGTTTTGTCTTTGGAAAACATCACTGAAGGTAGACCAGCAACCAAGTTTTGAGTGGCTATCTTATTGATGTTTTTGAAGTTGAGATGAGACAGTCTCTTGTGCCACAGCCAGTTGACACTTTCAGAGGCTTTGGCAAGAAAACAATTTGAGCTGTCTTCAGAGCACACAGCCATGTTGATGACATAAACATCTCTCCTTCTAGGTGCAACCAGCACAACATCATTATTTTTGTTGAATATGGTTCCCTGAGTCTTAGTAAACAAAACCTTATAATCAGCATCACATAACTGGCTGATGCTAATAAGATTGTGCTTAAGACCATTCACATATGCAACCCTGGTAAATGTGATCCCATTGCAATTCACTGAGCCATATCCTTCTGTGTCACCTGAAGAGTTATCTCCAAACACCACTTTGGGACCTGTCTCCTTTGAGTATCTGTGCAGGTATTGTTGAATCCCTGTCATGTGTCTAGAACAGCCACTATCTAGATACCATACCGATTCCTTGAGATATTTCTGCACAGATACATAGAAACAGATTAGTTCCTATGGTGAACCCACTTTCCAGTGGGTTCCCTGAATTGCTTGTTAGCAACTCTTGTGTTCCTGAAAAACTTTTGGCGTTGGGATGGACAGTTCATAGTTTCATGGTTATAACTCCCACAGATATCACACCCAGGAAAGTCACCACACTCGTCTGAGTGATGGTCTGTGAACCCACAGAATTTACAGGGAGGATAAGAATTGTAGTTTCCCTGTTGTCTTTTGGAACTCTGTGGTCTGTCCCTAGAGGGTGTCTGAGCTCTTTTAGCTGCCATGTGTCTGTCATGATCTAAGGTCGAGTGGTGAGAATTCTTACAAACATTGCAATAAGGTTTGATTAACCTTTCCCCTTTGGGTTCACCTAGGACTGACTTAGGTTCATGAGAAGTAGAGCGTTCAGCGGAAGGCTTAATGTGTTGTTTCAAGAGT
The DNA here is from genome assembly GCA_025667525.1 of Glebionis coronaria. NCBI lineage: Eukaryota > Viridiplantae > Streptophyta > Magnoliopsida > Asterales > Asteraceae > Glebionis > Glebionis coronaria. The sequence continues at coordinate 235,865 of JANFOE010002501.1, read as the reverse complement.
TCTACTTCTTTCATAAGAGACAACAGGCGATCTTCAGTGGTGGGGTCAACCTTATTCACAGCTTTAGTAGAAACAGGCTTAAAAGCTACTTGTTTACCAGTTGGTTTAGCGGGCACACGAAAAACTTTGGCTGGAGGATTCTCAATATCAGTCTTAAGTTCATCCTTAGCAGATCTAGAAGAACTGCTAGGTTCAACTCCAGAGAGTTTGGGCAATGGTGGTAGCTCAGCCACATCTTCAGAGACAGGGTCATTAGTCAAAGAAGTATTTGACATATGAATAGTCTCTGTAGATTTAAAGACAATGTCTTTGGGTTTGGTGAGAATCCTCAGCTTTTTATTCTTAGCAGTTATATCCCTGTTTAAGTCAGCAGGCACTTCATCCCTAAGCAATTCATCAATAGTAAACCTAGCACACAGCCATTTTTCAATAATCTTGTTCAATTCAGTGACTTGATCATTCAAAGCTATGTTTTTCAAGGTTAATCTAGCTACTTCATTTTGCAGGGATATTTTCTCTAAGTTAACCCGCCTGAGAGTTTCACATTCAGCCTTAGTATTTATCATTTCAGTTTTAACAGAGTGAAACTTATCAAGTAGGTTCTTTCTTTGTTCCTCAACAAAGTGCAAATCAACAATGGTGTAATCAAGGACATGCTTACGTTCATCACTATCAGACATAGATAGAAGCCTGTGTACCTTTTTCATTGTGATGTCAACCCATTGTCCTGATCTTGCATCACCTTTTCCAACAGCTGGTTCATCCTCAGCTATCGCCATAAAAGCCCTGACTCTTGTGGTGTCTTCTTCATCTGAAGTCAAAGGTTCATCATTCCAATCATAGGTTTCAGCAACCAACCCTTTCTCAGCCTTTTTCTCACCACCTTTCTTTTTGGACATAGCTTCAATCTTCAAGTTCATCTGTTCTAACTCAGCTTTAAGTTCCTTGTACTTATTTTTGTAATCCTTCTTCTCAGTGTCTGAAGAATTGGATTGAGATGAGTTGTTGTGTTGTTTGAACTTGTAGGGTTTGGATGAAGATGATGGATAAGAGGGTGAGGATGTTTTGGTGGAAGGACATTCTTTTTGAAAATGTCCAAGCTTTCCACAGGCAAAACATGTTTCTTTTGACCTGTCAGTTGGTTTGCTAGCTGATCCTACTCTTCCAGATCTTTTGTAGTATCTTCTTTGGTTGGCTAGCAGTGCTCTTTCATGAAATTATGCATTGAGGTCTGACAAGAACTCTTGGCTGCTACGGGTATCTTCTTCAATATCAGAATCGCTGTCAAGAGGATGTGTTGCAGAGATCAAAGCTTTGGAAGATGCTCCTTGGACTACAAATCTTTCAGTCTCTGATTTGTAGATAGTATCGATCAGCCCTTCTTCATAATTGTACTTACCATAGAGCTGAGCAAGGGTATCATTTTTGATTGAGTTGTTAGCTCTCTAAGTCTGATTCATGCTCAGCCACTTTCTTGGAAGGCTGTTGACAAAAGTGGCATTGATCTCAGCTTGACCAATAGTGACATCATTCATAGCGAGGTCATTTAGAAGAATCTTCAGCCTAGTATAGGTTTGCTGAACTTTTTCACCTTCAAGAGACTTAAAGGCATTAAACTGAAGTCTGAGTGCCTGAATTTTTGTCTCTCTTGTTTCAGAGGGTCCTTCATGGCCAAGAATGAGGTCTGTCCACATTTGTTTAGCTGTGGGGCACTGAATGACAGACTTCATGATATGCTTTGGAAGACAGGAAATTATGATGCTTTTGAGACGTTTATCTTGGTTTGCTAATTTCCTATCAGCTGCGGTCCATTGTTTGACAGTCTTGGGAAGAGGGTTTTCTTCAGTAGAGGTAAGCGCCATGGGAATATATGGACCATTTTCTAAAATTTCTAAGAGAAAAGGTTCAAGTCCATCAAGGTATACAAGAAATTGACTCTTCCAACTGGCAAAGTCTTCTTCATCAAAGACTGGTACACTGGTTACGTGTGATCCACCTCTTGAGTCAAGAAGTTGGGGTAGATCATCGTCATTTGATGGGGGGTTAAGTCTTGGTGAAGATGGGTTTGTGGAAGGTGAGTGTGGGCTAGAGGTTTCCGGCATGGTGGATCTTGATTATAAAACGGAGAACGATGTTTCTTGAAGGTTTTAATATCAAACACCGCTCTGATACCAATTGAAAGTCCCTAATCAATGCGAGAAACCCTAATCTTAACTTAATCAACACAAGGTATTACTTTTCAAACGTAATCTTATTATTGTATAATAAAGAATTACAAGTGTTATGGATAACACCGTTTGATGACAATGTGTTGTGCACACTTTGAACAACAATAAACCTTAACTTATGAATACAGTCGTAGCTGTTTGATTCACTAAGTTATACGCACTAATGTTCTTAATATCTCAAAGTGTTAAAACATTAATGCAAGGATACACATCCTATTTATAGTGTTACGAGTTTGACTTGAACAGTACTTGATGTCGACTACACAAGCTTTTACAAGTTCCCACATCAGTCACATGATGTCCTTCTATTCTTGGTAGTCTTCCATTATGCTTTAAGGAACAGTTGTCAAAAACAGTTTCCTTATTCTTCATATTCTCGAACACACAAATGGCATGTCCAAAGTGTGCTGAGAGTTATCAGGGTATTGCCACCCCTGTTAACTCTCAACCCCTCAGAGTCCCTAATACATCTTGGCTGTTATCCATCACAGCCAAGGAGTATGTCTTCAGGTAATCTTCGACTTCCCTGACAATGTCTCTGACATGGACTCCTCTGAGGTTGCTCACAGAGACTCGGATCTCTGTGAGTCTTGCGAAACTTGCCTGCCTCCTAGGCACAGGCAAGGGACTATCTATCAGCCTAATTATGTTTAAATCAATGAACAGGGAATCTAACAAGTTTAGATTCCCAACAGACCCATTTTTCATTCGATGTTATTTTATTTTTATTTTCTTCTAACCTTCCACTGATTTGGGTTGAGTTTCGAAGTTTTGTCTTCACATTCTTCGTCGATATTTTTATCGCGTGTCTCATGGCGTTTTCGTCTAAACTTTATAACCTTTTGAAACCTTAACAACTCGTGACCATTTCATTGGTTGTTTTATGAGCTACTATTTGCTACTTTTTGCAAACATTTGGCTACTTTATACGTTGTCATGATGTCACCTTATAAATAAATCTGATATTGTTTCACGATTATTTTCACCAATTGTTTTTACTTTGGTCTTATAAAATACTTTTCGTAACATTAAAAATTGCTTATTGAGTATCTCACAAATTACTTGTATCCTATAAATTTATAAACTATTTTTAAATTCCATTTAGAAATGGCATTGTTTATATATAAACATAAGAAACGTAATACTTTTCGACGAAACTGAGCATTGCATTGCTATTCCTAAATTATACATGGCCTGATCACCTATGTCTAATCTAGAAGGAGCCATGCTACTCTGAATAGTAGTCGCCATAAAATTTTTGATAATAATCAACTTTTTACTTGTATTCATAATAGAATAAAATAAAATGAAATAAAATGAAAAGAAGTTTTGAAAACCTTCATATTTTATGCAAGTAGCGCAATTTCTATGCATCCGCATATGTTTTCTTACCTTCTCTTAGATGAATTACACATTTACGGGTACGTTTTTACTCGACGATCGTTTTTTCCACTTGTTACTTCATTTTGTCTTATAACTGATTTCTTTTGACTGTTCGTCTAATTACTGACTGTTCATAAATGACTTGAAAGTCTCGATGTTTTATCCTTCCTTCTTGTCCAATCTTCTTTATGCGATTTTATAGATCTTTGGAAAGTCTCCGCACGTGAATAATGAATTATCACTAAAGTGATTTCCGTATATCCGGGATGACGTCCGTCACTCTCGTTTGTCTCGAAATCCACTCTTGTGAACCGTGCTTTGACTACTCTCTTTAAACACTAACATCGTTCAATTGATTTGTTTTAAGTACAAGTGATTATTAGGAATTTTATTTTATTAAAATTTTTGTATGGATCTTATTTCCGATCATGTATCGACCACCGCTAAGCTAACGAGCTGATGATTGGTGAACCATCGACCGCACTAACAAAATTGACAACTTGTTTAATCTATTATTTCTTATCGTCATACCATCAACGCCTTTATTTTATTATTCTCTTTAAGAATTCATACGACATTTGCTTAGTTCCCTTTTGTACCATTGAATTTGTACTAATTGTTGACTATTAATTCCATTCGTATTCGTTTATTATCTTGTCACATTTTGAAACCAAATATATCCCATATTTATTTTGAAATAATAAACACCTTTATGTATTTCTACAACGTATTATAAAAATTTTATGGAACTTTTATACATTTTTTCAATGATTTTCAATTATCGAAATAACCATCATAAGTAAAAGGTCACATTTATACATCATATCTTGTATAACTAAAACTAATGTTTAAAATGAAATTATGTTCTATCTTTTGAACTAATTGACTTATCATACTTTACTTTAAATGTAATGGAAATTATCGGGTTAATTTATATTCCTAATAATGATTTAATTTGGAAATTATATTTTCTAAATCGTAACCATCAGAATGAGTTTAATTAATAAATTCATGTCATTCTTTCTAAGTTTCTTAAGACAACCAAAATAAATTTTGAAACTATTTTACTTATATTTTTAATATATCATCTTTATCAAGAAAGTACCGCAACTGAGTTTTAAGGTAATACCGAATCCGGGACGGATAATTGTGACAAATGTTATTTTAATGTTAATATTTAATTCATTCTTCGCTCTCATTTTTCTAGTATTGTGAATTATTATGTTTTACGGTTACGTGAGTCAAGATCCCTCGTCGATCGTCAATCTTAAATCATTTTACCACATCTTGTCCATTTATGCGTTTATTGAATTCATTTTTATCTCGTTATGTTCCTCGTATTGAAGATCATTATTTTATTCTGAGTTTAAAATGAATCTCGGGAAGCAGTGTATAAGAAGAAACGATAAGTGTCACCAGGATTTATGCGTGTACTTGTGGAATGATTGAGGACCGAATCTCTTAATGAATGGAGTTAATAAATTCGTTACAACCTCGAGGAGTATGTTGAAGCCGACACCGCAAGTGGAAAGACTCTTGAGATCAAGTAGTTATTATCAAGGGTTCGTTCAAGGTTTTCTCGATGATTAACAGTGGAGATCTATACTCGATGTTTATGTTCGACCTTTTCTTTTATGTACTTATATGGTGTGTGATCTAGTCAAATGATCGTAAGTTGTGAGGACCTGAGACGACATCATCTGATGACGTCCGATCATGTAGAGCCAATATTATGTAATATCTTTTTGACCTTCAACGATGATGTTCATTGAGACTTTAATGCGCGTTGGCGAAAGTGAGATGGTGTCTTTGTATTATCTTTTGAGTAGGGACCCGTGTGTGAGCACCCTCCGATGACGAAAATGTTTTTCTTGTTAGTTCTTTTTGATGTGTGTCCATGGCTATCCGGCCGATGGATATCCTTTAATTTGCAACCTTCCTTTTAACTCGACTTACCCGAAAGTCTTGTCATCTATTCTTGTCGTCAAATGAGCTACGTGTGATTCATAAAATTTTGATGTGTCGAGCTTGCCAGGTGACTGGTGGATAAGGATTTATTTATTCCTTTTTGGTGAGATACAACTTGACGACAAGTTGCGTTTTGTAAAAGAACCAGTGGAGATCGTGGATCGAGATTCACGTGGGAACGTAAGGACTTCTTTATAAAGAATGCCCTCATCCTTCCGGGTAGTGAACAACTCGAGTATGTGAAGAGTTGAGCGCCGGGACGTCGCTCCCTTAAGGTGGTGAGGATGTAAAACCCGTAAAAATAAGGTCATACTTTAATTCTATTTTTCATTTATTTTGAAGTATTTTATAACGTTAAATATTATTATGTTTAATGGTTTAAGTTGAAACCGATATTAAATACTATATTTTAATATTTTGACGAGCAACGAGGACTACTAGTGATCGCGATACTGACGGATGCCCAAAATTTTATATTTTATTATCCATCGTTTCGATATTTAATATTTTCGACGATATTGTTTTAATTACGTATCGAGTCGTTATATTATTATTTTTCGTGTGCGTTTAAACTTTTAAAAACTATTTTTACGAAACCCGAGTCCCGTAAATATTTGTAAAATTGACTTTTAGTCATTTCCCGCTTTTTAACTAATATTTACATTTTGGACCAAAACTATCACAAATTGGCAAAAACTATCGTAACCTTACACTATATATAGATTTTCCACTTACACTTTTACACATATAATCATTTTTAAATAAAAACAAATTCACCCACCTCTTTCTTTCTCTCTTGGCCTTGTACCCCCATCAACAAAACCCTCCAAATTTTTGATTTTTTCTACATTGAATCTTCAAAATTTAAAACAAGTCCCATCCCAGAAATCACAAGGGCTACACATTGGTATAAAAATTTTATACATGCATTACATTTTTACTTTTGATGAATTTTGATCAAGTTGATGCTTGTATGATCATGTATATATATTAATTTTATATTGTGGCTAGTGTTTTTGCTAGTTGTTGTGTTTAAATATTTGAATAAATTTTGTAAAAGGGTCATGCAAGTGTGTTAGGAGGTTGATCATAGTGTAGGAGGGTTAGAATGATCATATTAGTGGTATAGAAATGGGTAGATTGTGTTGAAAAATTGATTTTGTATGGTTTTTAAATGGTCAATTTTAGGCAGTAGGTTTGAGGCCAATTTCGGGGGTCTTATGTCTGATTATAGGTTGTTATTATTGAATTATGTCGTAGAGAATTTCGTTAGCTTCGATTTGATATAAAGTAGGCCTTCCAACTCCAAACGAGGTGGAAGATACACTAGTTTGATTTTCGTGTACCGGGAGACGAGTGTTGACACAATCCGAAAATTGTTGTCGATATTTGGATCGAATCTCGGGGACTATAAAATGAGTTTCAAAATGATTCAAGGGCTGTTCTCAGGCTCCAAGTTTAGTGTTTTGAGTCTATTTTTAGAATCAAGTGTCGGTTTATAAATGGAGTTGTTTAGAATGGTCAAAATGGCTTCGTAAGTCAAGGTCGCTAAACTGTCCGGATTTTGTGATTCAAAAATGAGTCGGGCAGGGAACTTTAGAAGTAAAATCTTTTAATGGGCTCTTGGGAGGACTTTCTATATATAGTAAGTAAGTTCTCTGAGTAGTATCATGAAGTTTTGATGTGTCTAAGTATGGGAAAACGGCTTGGACATTCGGTATGTTCCGGCAGATTTTTATTAAAGGCATAGAATAATAAAATGAATATATAGGAGAGTGTAATAATATCACTTGTATCATTTTCTCTCGAGTTTGTCGTGATTTTATGAGTCGATTTTTATATTCTTATGTATGGTTTATTTCTCGAGTCTATTATTAATGAACGCACCTTATTTGATAGGTTGCGGTTCACGTGTTTGAAAGGCATCATCTATCGTCGGCGATCGTCTCATTACCACTATTGGCTAAGGTGAGTCTATAGCCTCGTTTGCGCAATTATATGATTTTAAAAACCCGCGAGGGGGAATACATGTTTTATAAACTTAGAACACAAGATTTTATGGTATGCTTTGTCCCTCTTTGAATGGACCCGTGGTTGCCTTTTAATTGCATTAAGTGATTGCCTTTGTTAAAGCCTCAATTATGGACCGTTAACTAGCTTATGATGGGCTAGCCGCTAGTACAATTAATAGATCTATGGGGGAAGCCGCCCCGGTTAAGTTTTTGTGGACTTGTCATAGAAGTTTAGGCTCGACCTCCACACTGTTTGGACATATTGTATTGAGAAGTCATGTGACAATCCGTCAATTTATGGTTTATATTTTATTCTTGAATATTATTGAAAAACATTATTATAATGTTGTATTATGAACTCACTTATTTTTGGGAAGAAATTAGGATTTACGTCTTGAAGTAGCATCGACTACGTCTAAACCGGAGGATTCTACGTTACCTGCTTACGTTTACTTTGGTGACAGTCCGACATTTCAGAAAATAAATTTATCCGTGAATATTATTTTGGAATTTTTTTAAATTTGTGTTGGTTCATAAACTCACAAATTTACGAGAAGAGATTAGGACTTACGATTTTAATTTAACAACCCTTATGACTAAACCGGAAACCTTAGGATTACGTATTTACATTTTTGAACTCCATTTTTTATGAGACAATTTTTATTAGATTTGTTTTGTGCCGTTGATTCATAATTTATACAAACGTTTTTCGTAAAACGACCCGAGGGCACATAAATCGAGGAAACTAGAATCGAGGAATACCCGTAAATTAGCGGGATGGGACAAACTAATTTATCCCACCCCACTATCTTTGGGACGGCCCAAACAAGGACACCACATCTTTGATGTGGCACCCTTGTAAGATAATAGCTTACACTTGTAACTTAGCTTCACATTGAAGCTTACTTCATCCCACTAAACTAGCAAAACCATCTAACCTTCCCATTTACTTCCATTTCTTACATGCAAACAACTAAAACTCTCCTCCCTCTCTCTACCTTGACGTGTCACAACACCATACAACACCACCATTTGATCTTTTCTAGCCACAAGATACATGTTATCTAGCCATATGATGAAGAACTCTTGAAGCTCTATTGATTGGTGGTCATTTGAACATCCAAGAAGAAGTTTTGTTGGTGTCTTGGGGCTGATTTTCCACAAGATGTTCATGAAGATAGGTGATCTTGAATATGATATTGGTTTATCACAAGTCTTGCCATAAAAATCCAAGCCTTGATGAAAAACTATACAACCTTGGTGGTATAAAGATTGTTCTCCCCATCCTCTTATTATTTTTCATGTATTTTCTTCGTAATGTATATATGTATGATGGTATATGATGATAAATATATTATGTGGGGATTTGGTGTTGATAAACATGGGTAAAAAAGATGAAAAACTATATGTAAAAGTGGTTAATCTTGCTTAAATTAGTAGGCTGTATAAAAATAGTAAATAACCATATGATGAACTGATAAAATGGTATAGATGAATTGATATACAGTAAGCTATGAGTCTTATACACATGTGAGAGTTGGCCATACAATGGAACCATAAAAATGAGTGAGATATGATCAAAACAAGTTTAAAGTACAAATCTGAGTACACTGTTTTGGACGAATTTTATAAAATACTTAGAGGCTGATTCAACAGTAGTCATAGGAGAGTTAAATGGAGCACATATTATGTAGTTTATGCCATTAAAATTTGGGCTTCTATCTCCATATAGAACTCTAGATATGGCTGTTTTGGTGAACATGAAATTTAAAATCAGATTTGTATAATAAAAACTTATATAATATAAGCACTCACTTATATATTTATAAAATATATACACATGAAAACCCACTAACAATTAATAGTAATTATAAATAAGAATTTCATATATCATGATATAAAATAAGAGATTTTTATAAATTACAAGTATAAAATATTTTTCCAAGTTATACAACTATAAACATGATTTTTACGTCTTTTCGGCTAATACCGTAAAATTAACGTTTTTCGTCAATTAAAACTTAGACGATCAAACCCGTCTAATGTAAAGTTTTTAAAAAGTCATATACTGATGTATAAGTATCTAATACAAGTAAAAACTGATAAAACCCGAACTATAGGACATACGGACATTAACGAGCTAAGTTAGCATATTGGACTAATAATTTAACTAAATAAGTTAAACACTTGATAAAGTCATTGGACAAAAGTCTAAGACGAGTATTATTTGTCTAGGTTTCCGTGATTGGAGCACATAACGTACATCCGAATTGCCGATAACCCGCCTTCCCACATCAACGTGAGTTCATAGCCTCACACTCTTTTAAATGATTTTATGAAATGTTTTATAAACCCACGAGGGAGATAACATGTTAAGTTTTGATAAAATAGGACACCATTTGTCCCAATTGTTTGTTTATTGATTTGGACCTGAATGATTGTATGACCCGAGGAATGATTATATGACCCGATAGATGAAATGAAATGGTTTATTAAAGTTAGGTTATGTCACAAAAAGTCCCATTAGCATGAATTGTGAACTACCAGGATTTGGTAGACGCTTATGCATATAATAACACTATTTGGGGACGATCACCCCAGTTCGCGCCTTGACGGTTGATCCCCGTCGTGCCACATTGATTGGTAAGCGAATTTATGTATGAGAATATTTATACAAGCGTGATTATTGTGACGACACACTAATTTAGATGGGCAAATGAGTTTCGGGTTAGCTACCCGTTGTTTGTTGTAGTAAGGTAACAATGTCATGCGTCTTATAATAATCCAATTAACGAAATACTGCTATACGCACCGAATTACGATATATTGTCTGACTAGCAATACGGGGTCTTATTATTGATTTTATGTTCGTGTTTTGGTTTTACATAACCATATACATATAACGGTTTTTATTTAACTTGATACAACGTTATAAAACGTATTGTATGATATTTTTAACGACAATGGTTTGTATAATGATTTTGAAGGCGAAAGCCTATATTATGATTTTTTATAAAGATTTGTATAAAATGACTTTTTTTATGGCCTATTACAAAGATTTGTACAAAATGATTTTCGGTAATAATTTATACCGATGTTATATTGATGGATTTTATTAAACTCTATGAATTCACTCGGCGTATTCGCTGACCTTTTCTTTTAACATGTTTTATCTCAGGTACTTGAAGGTAATTCTCGGGAAGACGACAATAATTCATGGCCCGCACTTAAGCAATAATTTCCATTCAAATGCTTTGTAAAACCTGTATGAAATACAATGACTTGGGACCTATGTAAATTTGATATTTATGAATGGAAATGCTTTTATTATTAAACGATGCGATTTTTATGCGTTGTCTATGATGTGAGTAATGTGCTATCCTGTAACACCAACGTGTCTTCCGCTGTATTGAATTGTATAAAATTTGGGAATGTTACAGTTTGATACCAGAGCTCTCGTTATAGAGAACGAAAGATTTTTAAAACCAAGGTATTGAATAAAACATTTCAAAATCTTTTATCTATAAACATTTTTTTCAAAATGTCTAAAAATCTTTTGACTATAACGGTGCCGAAGAATTCTCGAGTTACCGACAAGGCCAGACTGAGAAGTGTTATTTTAATATATATATAACTTGGATTATATATATATATATATATATATATATATATATATATATATATATATATATATATATATATACATATATATATATATATATATATATATATATATATATATATATATATATATATATGATGTAATTTTATTACATGATTGTTTGATGATTATTTTGATATTTATACGAGGTATTTATACGACGTAGATTGTCACAAGGAACCCTAAATCCCCTAGTAAATCAATCGAAGCTATTCCCGTAGGAAATCTACCTATTCTAGATCTAAACCAAGTTGTGGATATTTATGATTCCAACAAAATGGTTAATATTCGTAGAAGTGTAAATAGTAGTTGATTGTGGTCTTGAAGAAGAACTGGCGAAATTAAATCTGATATCGATGTCATGACGATCTTTCCTTATAGAGTGGAGTTTGACAAAACGTTAACACCTAGAAAGATGTCATCTAATTCGTTGTCCCCAATTCTTAAATTGAAATCGAAAGGGTGAATGTTGCACTTGAGGCTGTAATTGGAGCCTTTACCCAAAAGCCTCATGCCACTAGTACCTTTCCGAGAAGTCTAATTGAATGATCGAGTCATTTCATACTAGTGACTCATTTGATAGTTATTGTTGTAAGAGCTATAGGATTGGAAATTAAGTATTGTTCATATCGAGCTTTTATTGCCGTTTTAAGGTCTAAGAATAAGGTTGAAAGTGTTGGAGAACGAGGTAGGACATCGAATTGAGTATAAGTTGACTGAAACTTGAATAAAGTAAAATTTAACCCGTATGGAATATGAGATTGATAAGAGGAAGTCATTAAGTCCTGTGATTGAATTATAAGGTTTTAAATGATTGTTAGTTTGTGTTAAGGGTTGTTCCTAAGCAATTGTCCACTAACGAGGATGCCCAGTGTCCAATAAATAAATTGAAGAAATCTTCTTCTGAATTGGGACCGATGGATCTTCCGGGACAGGTGGAACCCCCATGACTCTTGTAGATTAGTATTCATTGTGGTATCTTTTAAAAATCCCTAACTTAACTGAGACATCAGTTGGTAGGATGAGTTCTTGGAATTGTATGACATAGTAACACGTAATGTGTTACGGTACAATTTTGACTTGTTTGTGATTAATGAAAAGACTACCTTTGATTGCTAAATCCTACATGTATCGATGTTATCTATCTTTTATTGCTTCATCCTAATGCTTGCATTAGTGATGCAACCGTTGAACAAGTACTCATCTTGAATTGAATTACGTTGTGGATTATTCTTTTTGAGTGTCATAGAGGTCATGAACCTCATGATTATTTGGCTAAGCTCATTTCCTATTATATTGTAGTTAGTTCTTGGTGAACAACTTTTCATCACTCTAGTGCAGATCACTCACTGTTTTTATAAGATAAAATAGTATCCTTTGAGAAAAATTGAATTTTCATCACTATAAGGATTATTCAAAGTGAGATTTATAAGTGATCGTTATCGAAATGAAGATTTTTTATAAAACACCTTGGGAAACTTAATTGTTTTCATAACAAAGAAAATCTTTGTAAATTTATTCTTGATTCTTATTTAAGAATTAAGCATGAAAATGTTTTTATTATAAACATGATGATAAAATTTTGACGAACTGAGTATTGCATCGTTAATCTCAAAATTGTATATAGTTGCGCGCCTACATATAATTTGGAAGTAACCATGCAAGGCTGATTAGTAGTCACCATGAAATTATTAATAAACACTACATTTTCTTTAAAGATTGTGAAAGATTAAATTTTATGAGATCTGCAAGAAGTGAAAAATAGGGACATAGTTTTAGGGACACCTACATATGTGCCTGTAGCATCTATTCTTCTGAGTCGAATTTACTCATTTGTGGAAATTGTCTTATTTGACAATTGACAATTCTTTCTTGTCGAAATTCTCCCGTAGTGAGATTCTTAGGAAAAGTATCTGATTACCGAGTGTTGATACCCGACTGGATGTATCGACGTTTCTATCATTTCTTTTGATTTGATTTCATTTGAATAACCTGGGTAACGATCTGAGGAGCTTTCGAATGCGTACTCAAATTATGAAAACATGGGATATATTCATATTCGTTAATGTTTTCGTCTGTATCTGATTTCAAATTCTCTCCCGTAGATTATGCGTGAACCTTACTCTTTTAAGGTTAGTTATGTCTCCATATATCCTTGAATTTGTGAAGGATTATGAGTTATTATTAGTCTTTTGAGAAGTTCACATCTTATCGACGGCAATAAAACTGAAAAGTTGGTAATGCCAGTAGAGTGGATTGATTGATTATGACATGACGACATTGTCTTAATTGATAGAAACTCGAATAGAATTCCCCTAAAAGATAAGATGTTGATTATCAAAAGTGATCTAAATAATTCTTGATGGATGACCATATCCTGCATTTAGACTTGAAATTTTACCGTGAATGGTGATAAACTAGTCATAGATATTATAATCTAGAAGAAATTAAAGTAAATGTATTAAAAGATGTTCCTGCTATCTGAAACTTTAGGAGGTATTTATTGATGAATTACCTAGACTTTCGCCATTAAGGCAAGTTGAAATTGGTATTGATTATATTCCCGGTGATGCACTTGTGGCATGTGCACTGTACTTCAACACCATCTAAATTAAAAGAATTACCCTACAACTGAGGGAATTGTAGGAGAGGACTTTTATTCTACCAAGCTCGTCATCATGAAGAGCTATGGTGTTATTATTTATTATATTTATTGATTACCGTGAACTAGGTAAATTGACGATTAAAAATCTATATCCACTACCCAGGATGATAGATTTGTTCGATAATTTACGAAGTTCTAGTGTATGTTTTAAAGATTTGATCCATGACATGGTTATCATCAACTTCGTGTCCGCGAAGAAGTTTATTTATTCCAATCACTACATCTAGAACTTGTAATGAACATTATGAGTTTCACGTGATGTCGTTGGGATTGACTAATACACATGTAGCATTCATAAATTTGGTGAATCGCGTGTGTACGCTGTAATTTGATAAACTCATGCTTGAGATCCTTAAGGACTATTTATTTATTTATAAGAATAGAAAAGAGTTAATAATTATTTATAAACTGCCCTAAATTGGCCGAACAATGAAAACCTGTACCTTGAATATTTAACATGTGATTTAAGACTAAATCCTTTACTTGAATTGACCGTGTGATTAATAAGATAATGGAATATATTGACTCTTCAAAAATAGGAACCATTAAGGCTTTGGGTTTTACCAAAAAGAAAATGGAAATATGTTTTGACAAATGTTTTAACAAAGGATTTTTAAAGGATTATTCCCTTATACACAAATCATTTAACTAAACTCCTGTTTAGGGGTAAATGTTTGTGTATACCTCAAGACAACTTAAGAGGGATTGAGGAAACCATTTAAATCATGACTTGAAATTTGAAACGACAATTTTTGCTTTCAACTAAGAAAATTTTGACCAAAGTGTAACAAAAGATTTTTCGAACATTTACGAATCTTAATAATTATTTTCGATAAATCAACAAAAATCTTGTTAATTAAATTTAAATTTATTTTGAACATTTTTATATAATTGGTCGAACTAAGAAATTAAAAAAAAATTCACGTTTATGTTTCATAAAAACTAAATATCTATTATTTAATTACTTGTAATGATTATCGACGCTTTAGCCGTCGGATTGAGCAAAAATTGATAAAAATAATAGTTGAGACGAAATTAAAACTTAGAAAACATGAAGAGAGAATTTTTGAGTAAATTGTGGACATGATAATTATTTCATCAAGAAAGGTGAATGTAAATACTGACGCATTATGTAAAAAGGATAAAGAATTAATTAGGGTGTGTTCCTTAATAATGACTGTGTAAAATAAATTGCCAAGGAATTTAAAATATAGCCGATGCTTATAAAAAAAAGATAATATAAATAATAAAAGGGGTTCGCGGCTAATGTGAACCAATAGATTTGAGAAGCCTATGGCGTTAAATGTATAAAAGGCCACTTGTGGTTGCCTAAATATAGAGGATTGTGAGATATAGTCATGTTGGAATCTCGTAAGTATAAGTATTATATTCCTGTCATTTCTGATTTAGTGTATCTTTATCTGAAGAAGTTGTACTGATGGCAAATTATGAAGGCAGACATCGCCTCATACATTAGTAAACGTCTAACTATTGCAAAGGTCATCATCTAAATTTGATTTGATTTGGGTCATCGTCGACAGACTAACCAAATCTACTAATATCATTCCTGTTAATGATAGATTCTTAATGAAGAAATTGACTCTTTTGTATTTAAAGGAGTTGTGTAAACATGGTGTGCCTGTATCGATCATCTCTATCAAGATCCTCGCTTCGCATTAAATTTCTAGAGATTTGCTCAGAAGTCATTAAGAACGAATCTTGATGAGGGTACTGTGTACCACCCCAATCGAAGGGACGAGGTAAAGTAACGACACAAAATACTATAAGTGCTGTTTTATGTTTGAATGATTGACCTTTGGTAATAAAGTGTAAAATCGTTTTCCTTTAGAGAAATTATCATTGATAATTATTGTATTAGGATCAAGATCGAATCTTGTGAGGATATATATTAGAGCATCTATAAGTAGGAGTTGGGATGAAGACACCCGACATACACCCATTGTGAGTTGGACATGTCTTTTAGGTTTAAGGTTTCCTATGATGGCGAACCTAACCTTACAAAATACTCGACCCGCGAGACTTGAAATGATTGTTGAAATTAGGATCTGATTATTGACTGTAGGTAGTGGGCAGGAGGTTATGTGAATATGAAATGTAGATCTTGAAGTGTCAGATGGGTAGCGAAGTTATGCCAAAAATTTTAACCATGGAAAAATGAATTGATGGTCTTAAAGATCATGGGATATAAGTCCCCGTTGTATGGGACCATTGAGATGATGTAAAGATTGGTTTGAAAGGCATATAAGCTGGATCTACCCTAGGACTTCAAGGGCTGCGTGAATTATGTTTCATATATCGAACTTGATAAAATGCCTATCAAGTGAAAATCTGACTATTCCTTAATGAAGTTTAGATCGGCGAAAAGTTGCATTCATCAAAACCCGTGAACATCATGGATAGAGAAAGTAAGTCGACATTAAGCCTGATCTTATTCCCGTAGTTATGTTTGATGAAACTCGCGTATTGTAATGAATTACACTTGTGAGAAAAGACCGAATATGGAGGAAATACCCACATGGCTTTAACTCTATAAGAAGCGAGTAGTAAGATAAGATGATATTTGAGGACAAAGATCCTGTTTAGGGGTAAATGTTGTAACAATCCGTCAATTTATGGTTTATATTTTATTCTCAAATATTATTTAAAAACATTATTTTAATGTTATATTATGAACTCACTTATTTTTGGAAAGAAATTTGGATTTACGTCTTGAAGTAGCATCGACTACGTCTAAACCGAAGGATTATACGTTACGTGCTTACGTTTACTTTGGTGACAGTCCGACTTTTTGTTGACGGTTTACATGTTATTTCTCAGGTAGGAATGCTTAAGCTGGGACAGGAGCTCGTGGATGTGACGTGCCGGCGATTCTGTAGGCCATTTTCAGTCCATGTTCAGTCAACTTTACTTTACTAATTAATATCATCTTTTGTGTCACTTCTGGTCAAATCTCACGAAAGGTAAAGTCGGCAGAAAACGTTGTTGTGAACTTTGGGGTTGTTGGCACTAAACTAAGACTTGGATAGAAGCCTATGATGCTTCGTTTGTTATTGTATTTTTAAACGACTGGGACCGTTTTATATTTAAATTTCCGCACTTTTATTTAATTAGGGATGTAATAACAGGTTTTTATTGCGAAATTTTAGTACTTATATATCAGTGTTCATGATAATATATACGTGGCACCCCCATGATGCCTAAGTGGACCCTTCCAGTTTTCGGGGTGTTACAGATTGGTCAGAAAATAAATTTATCCGTGAATATTATTTTTAGATTTTAAATTTGTGTTGGTTCGTAAGCTCACAAATTTACGAGAAGAGATTAGGACTTACGATTTTAATTTAACGTCCCTCACGACTAAACCGGAAACCTTAGGATTACGTATTTACGTTTTTGAACTCCATTTTTGATGAGACAATTTTTATTAGATTCGTTTTGTGCCGTTGATTCACAATGTATAAAAACGTTTTTCGTAAAACGACCCGAGGGCACGTAAATCGAGGAAACTAGAATCGAGGAATACCCGTAAATTAGCGGGATGGGACAAACTAATTTATCCCACCCCACTATCTATGGGACGGCCCAAACAAGGACACCACATCTTTGATGTGGCACCCTTGTAAGCTAATAGCTTACACTTGTAACTTAGTTTCACATTGTAGCTTACTTCATCCCACTAAACTAGCAAAACCATCTAACCTTCCCATTTACTTCGATTTCTTACATGCAAACAACTAAAACTCTCCTCCCTCTCTCTACCCTTGCCATCCCACAACACCATACAACACCACCGTTTGATCTTTTCTAGCCACAAGATACATGTTATCTAGCCATATGATGAAGAACTCTTGAAGCTCTATTGATTGGTGGTCATTTTAACATCCAAGGAGAAGTTTTGTTGGTGTCTTGGGGCTGATTTTCCACAAGATGTTCATGAAGATAGGTGATCTTGAAGATGATATTGGTTTATCACAAGTCTTACCATCTAAATCCAAGCCTTGATGGAAAAACTACACAACCTTGGTGGTATAAAGATTGTTCTCCCCATACTCTTGTTATTTTGATTATGTAATCATGTATTTTCTTCTTAATGTATATATGTATGATGGTATATGATGATAAAAATATTAT
The DNA here is from genome assembly GCA_025667525.1 of Glebionis coronaria. NCBI lineage: Eukaryota > Viridiplantae > Streptophyta > Magnoliopsida > Asterales > Asteraceae > Glebionis > Glebionis coronaria. The sequence continues at coordinate 217,796 of JANFOE010002501.1, read as the reverse complement.
GTGGGGATTTGGTGTTGATAAACATGGGTAAAAAAGATGAAAAACTATATGTAAAAATGGTTAATCTTGCTTAAATTAGTAGGCTGTATAAAAACAGTAAATAACCATATGATGAACTGATAAAATGGTATAGATGAATTGATATACAGTAATCTATGAGTCTTGTACACATGTGAGAGTTGGCCATACAATGGAACCATAAAAATGAGTGAGATATGATCAAAACAAGTTTAAAGTACAAATCTGAGTACACTGTTTTGGACGAATTTTATAAAATACTTAGAGACTGATTAAACAGTAGCCATAGAAGAGTTAAATGGAGCACATATTATGTAGTTTATTCCATAAAAATTTGGGTTTCTATCTCCATATAGAACTCTAGATATGGCTGTTTTGGTGAACATGAAATTTAAAATCATATTTGTATAATAAAAACTTATATAATATAAGCACTCACTTATATATTTATAAAATATATACACATGAAAACCCACTAACAATTAATAGTAATTATAAATAAGAATTTCATATATCATGATATAAAATAAGACATTTTTATAAATTACAAGTATAAAATATTTTTCCAAGTTATACAACTATAAACATGATTTTTACGTCTTTTCGGCTAATACCGTAAAATTAACGTTTTTCGTCAATTAAAACTTAGACGATCAAACCCGTCTAATGTAAAGTTTTTAAAAAGTCATATACTGATGTATAAGTATCTAATACAAGTAAAAACTGATAAAACCCGAACTATAGGACATACGGACATTAACGAGCTAAGTTAGCATATTGGACTAATAATTTAACTAAATAAGTTAAACACTTATAAAAATTTCTTATTGGGCTTAACCCATTTGGGCCCAACATGTATAGTTTAAATACTGATGATAAAAGTATAATTGGGCTAATGAATAGTATTCGGCTTGTAATAGGCCCATTGGGCTTCAAAATATAAACAAGATTGAACTAGTATAACTAGTCTTGAAAGTTTCCAACCATAACACTAAAATAAGTAAATGAGAATATATAAACCCACTTGATCATCATATATATAAAGTCATCATATATATACATAATTGTTATTTTGATAAAGTCATTGGACAAAATTCTAAGACGAGTATTATTTGTCTAGGTTTCCGTGATTGAAGCACATACCGTACATCCGAATTGCCGATAACCCGCCTTCCCACATCAACGTGAGTTCATAGCCTCGCACTCTTTTAAATGATTTTATGAAATGTTTTATAAACCCGCGAGGGAGATAACATGTTAAGTTTTGATAAAATAGGACACCATTTGTCCCAATTGTTTGTTTATTGATTTGGACCCGAATGATTGTATGACCCGAGGAATGATTATATGACCCGATAGATGAAATAAAATAGATTATTAAAGTTAGGTTATGTCACAAAATGTCCCATTAGCATTAATTGTGAACTACCGGGATTTGGTAGACGCTTATGCATATAATAGTACTATTTGTGGACGATCACCCCAATTCGCGCCTTGACGGTTGATCCCCGTCGTGCCACATTGATTGGTAAGCGAATTTATGTATGAGAAGATTTACACAAGCGTGATTATTGTGACGACACACTAATTTAGATGGGCAAATGAGTTTCGGGTTAGCTACTCGTTGTTTGTTGTAGTAAGGTAACAATGTCATGCGGCTTATAATAATCCAATTAACGAAATACTGCTATACGCACCGAATTACGATATATTGCCTGACTAGCAATACAGTGTCTTATTATTGATTTTATGTTCGTGTTATGGTTTTACATAACCATATACATATAACAGTTTTTATTTAACTTTATGATGTTTTTAACGACAATGGTTCGTATAATGATTTTGAAGGCGAAAGCCTATATTATGATTTTTGATAAAGATTTGTATAAAATGACTTTTTTTATGGCCTATTACAAAGATTTGTACAAAATGATTTTCGGTAATAATTTATACCGATGTTATATTGATGGATTTTATTAAACTCTATGAATTCACTCGGCGTATTCGCTGACCTTTTCTTTTAACATGTTTTATCTCAGGTACTTGAAGGTAATTCTCGGGAAGACGACAAGAATTCAATGCCCGCACTTAAACAATAATTTCCATTCAAATGCTTTGTAAAACCTGTATGAAATACAATGACTTGGGACCTATGTAAATTTGATATTTATGAATGGAAATGCTTTTATAATTAAACGACGCTATTTTTATGCGTTGTCTATGATGTGAGTAATGTGCTATCCCGTAACACCAACGTGTCTTCCGCTGTCAGGTATATGGCAATGTACCAATAATCTGGAGGTAACGACAATTAATAAATATCTTGTCTTATTAGACCTAACGGAGTGTTTAAGGGCTCGGTTCCATGAGCTTATTGCAATTTATGCTATATACAATTATTATTGTTGATGCAAATTATTATTTGATGCTTATAAGCATGCCACAAACTTATAATCTTTGCTTGTGTTCAAATTGATTACATAAACCTATAGATTCACTCGGCATTTTTGCTGATTATTTACTCACATGTATTTCAGGTAATCAAGAAGTGGAAGCTTGGAGGTCACTGAAATGAAGTTGTGCACTGCTTTTGTTGTTCAAACTCTTGATTTATTTATCGTTCCATTTTTAAAACAAACTAATATGTTGTTTTAACTTATCTTTTGGTAACGATTACTTGGGACTACGCTACTCTAGTGAATGTTTTAGGAACGGTAAATTTGAAACGTCTCTTTTCGAGTCGTTCTTTATAAATTATGTGTTATTGTATCATTGTTTAGCACCCAAAGATGTATTCCGCTGCGTGTAAATTTAGGGGTGTTAAATACAACTACAAACAAAGCACATTTATATCAGTCAAGAACACACAATAAGAACAATGCACCACACTATAACAATCAAGAAGTATCCCGTCACACACACAAGAACAATGCACCACACTATCCGGATCTTTCCCACACCACTAGTGGAAGATGAACCATATCCGCGTCGAGATATCTTGCCTCCGAAGAGACGATGCACAAGTACTCAAGACGGATCATGCCCCACGCTCCACACACATCACAACTGGTCCCATAGACACCCATACATCTATGTACCAAAGCAAATCACAACCCAAACAAGATTCACATATCAGAAACACATATCAATGCACATATGAGAACACATATGCAGGCAGTCACACAATAACACATCTATGTCCAAACATTTATAAAAGTATAGTACCAAAACATTTTAAGAACACCACAAGTGTCATCTCCATCCCATACTAGAAGAAAACATTTAAAAACTTAGTGAAAATGGGACTATGAACTCACCTGATAGCACAACAAGCTAGCACTCTTGCAAACCTATAAAATCATACATGAAACCCTTATCTCAGTTCTTAACACCCAAGTTAAGTAACAATCAAGGAGATGAATCTATTCCCCTAATCCCCACTGTCTAGTTCTCCCACTACAAGCTATTCTATACGTAAAAATCCAGTTTTCCCCGGTACGGTTTACTAGTCACTAAACGATCACATGAAGTGAACTTAACACCACACTTGGCTCCTACCCTACTGGAGTTATGTTTTTATATGATGTAAGAACTCCAAAAACCAATTTTACTTTCTACTTAAACGTTTAACCCTTTCGTTTAGTATCTACGCCAAAAGTCGTTTTCACCAAAACTGATTTTCGGTACATGCTAAATGTTTGTCACCAAAAGCCCGACCTAAACACCATAACTTTTATTGAAAACCTCCAGTACTTTCATATATACTATAAAGAGTTCTCAAATCAAAATTCTTTGGCTATCTCATTCGTTTGGTTATATTTTGACTCAAATTACCGAAATCCAAATTTACTCCTAAAGAGCGCACTGTTTTTGTAAAACTTGTTTGACGACCTTCCCTAACACCATTTTCAACCAACCTTACATTTTTGAAAAGTAGACTCTCTGAACTTAATTTAAAAAAAAAGAAACTCTACCAAAGGTGATACCTACTACCCGGAACAGTCGACACAAGACATCCCTAAAAATCAGACTGTTTTACGCCTTTATGCACTAACCCTCTAAACATCATTAATTACCCCTAAATTATTAAACAAGAACCCTAAAATTATTAATGGATCTTAATTACTATATTTTCCAGAAAATTAATAAAACCCTAATCATCTCAATGATGGTCAATTAACATTACAATCATGATTAATTAATAAAAACATGAATGATATTAAAGTTAAATTGATCACTTACCTTGAATCAAGAAAACTTTTATGAAACCCTAAAAACCTTGTAGAAACCTTCGACCAGAAAAAAGAGCTGGAGAAAATAATGTGTTTTGATTTGTTTTTATACTAAAACAATGAGAATCCTAGCCCAATACAAATAATACTATCCTATTTTTTATATTTTCCTTTTTCTAATTTTTTCCACCGTCCTTTATAACTTTTTTTACCAAAAATAATATTATTTTTTTGATTTTATTATTAAATTATTTTTTTAATAATTATTTCCTTAATTATATATTTTTTTATTATTCCCTTAATTAATTAATTACACCTAAACCTTTTAACTAGTCAATTTTACGCGATTAGCGTAAATTACGTAAAATATACAGTTTTATGAAAATTCTTAAACTTTTAAATAAACTTTATAACTAAGTCATAAATGACTTAAAACCATCCAGTAATTTGTTCCCGTGACTAAATATCTCATCCGAGACCTCAAAATGCAAAACCATAAATCGTAAAAATTACGATTTACTATAATACATATACATACACAAAAAATCCTAAAATAGCACCGCATTCTATCATAGTTACATCCAAGTGAACTAATGAGCATGAACTAACCCCATCATAACATTATATAATGTACCACGCAATACACGAACGATGACTAACATCCAATCTAAGGCTCAAATATAAACAGAATGCACGTAAACGCACACTAAGCACATAATCAAAGTCAAACATTCAAAAGTGACAAATCCAAAATCTAGGGTTGTCACACAATACAAGTATTATAATACCTTATTACATGAATAATAAACAACAAAATACAAGAATAACTACAGATTAACCTTAAAACAGTTAAAACATGACAGAACATGAATAATAAGTTAAGAACACACAGAACCAGTAAAACTCATGTATCTCAGACAACTCATACATGTCACTATTCATATGTCGTATTATCCGTCAAGGCGGAGTAGGTTCTTCAGCGTTTGCATTAGCTTCTACTAGACACAAGGTACGGATTTCACGTCCTTCAGTAAGGACAATATCTTCCTTTATTAGGATTTCTCGTATGCAGCCAATTGTTTTCCCAGTAGTTACAGATTTAAATGCTTATGTTTTATTAGTTACCTTAGCCATATACATGCATGCCAGTTTCACCTAGTTATGGAGGTACCATAACCATAACACTGGAGGCACCAGTGCTATGACTTCACCATGGCGGAGTGATAGCTCGTGGTGTCCCTTCAGTTTATTTGGCCTTTATTATTATTTATTATCATGTGGGGCGTATGGGTGCATCCTAGTTACAGTGTCAGTTAGGATTTCATGGTGAATGTGGTGTGTGCCTTGCATCCTTCACAAGGAGCTGATCCCTCCTACCCATACCATATTAATTAGAGGCATCCACTCTAATTGCATGACGAGGTCACCCCTCCAAGTATTCATGCACGTTGTTGACCTCATGACCTATATTGGCTTTTGGTATATTAAACTAATACAGATTTTCATAAGTAAACATAAGCTATGTTTTCAGAACTAAAACCAGTACATGTTATACGTCTAGGTTTCCCAGGACTTATTCATTTCTACTGCCATTCATGCTTTGTGCTCTTTATATGCTTTCATTATTCTATGTTTCCATGCTTTATTGTATATCCGTGCACTAGGCGTTATGCTCAGCCTTTTTCCATTTCTATGTACCCAAACAGCAGGTACCCAATGGTCGTAAGTAGGATCTCAAGAGTATGTGCATTCGGATGGAAGCTATCCAGCCTTCTATATCTTATGCATTTATCATACTTTATCTTACTTTATTTCATGTTGGACATTGTTTAGTCCTTTCCTTTATAGTACTTATATTTGCTTGTGTTTGAGTTACTTGGACTACCGATGTTGTTTCCGGTATTTCCTTTTATGGTCATGAATGTTTAGACATTTACCTTGCATGCTTTGATGACATGCCATATATTACTGTGATATTCCATTTTACCAAATGGGGTGTTACAGTTATGGTATCAGAGACAAGGTTTCGACCTGTAGCTTTGTAAAACATGACCTGTGACTTACGGGTAGTCACCAGCGTCTTCCTAGAACTAATAGTTGGTTTTAATGCATTCATTTCATTTTCATTTCATGTATTCATTTCATGCATTCATCTTAGTGTCGCAGGAATTTTGACTAAGTGATGGTTGGTATAGGACTGGCCCTATTTAGTCGCATGTGTTTTTATCGAAACATTTTGTTTGTCTAGTGGACCGACTCATAGGCGTTCATACTTGCCTTTTTGTTTTGTGAACCGACCCATAGGCATTCACTCATGGACATATCATCATATTTAATTGATCATGCATTTTAAAACTATTTTATGCATCATAAATAAATTCATGTTTTATACATTGTTCATGCATTTTTCTATTCATGTCATATTTTATCAGATTCATTATTTATGTTGCATTTTGTTTTAAACTGTCGGATGGTGAACACACGCAATACTCAAGAGTTGGCTGCAGCTGTCAATGCAGCTTTGCAAGCCCTCCTTCCCCAACTTCGCAATGAAATCATGGACGAAGTTCATGCTGAATTTCAGGCTCAGGGTGTTCAGTTCGGCCCTCATCAGCAGCACAACAACAATCCTCCACCTTCACCGCCTGTTACCCTTATGACTTCGTTGGAGCGATTCAACAAACTGATACCCCGTTCATTTGAGCAGACTGACAGTCCCTCTGAGGATGAAGCTTGGATTTCTCACATTGAGAAGATATTTGATGCTATTGGTTGTGACGGTGTCTTCAAGGCAAGGCTGGCTTGCTATAAGTTTGAAGGTGATGTACTGTAGTAGTGGAAGTCAGTCAAGCAGTCCAACGGTGGTGATGATTGGGTTGCACTGCTGACATGGGACCAATTTAAGGAGCTCTTCCTTATTCAGTACTTTCCATATGCTGAGAAGGAGAAACTTAAGAGGGATTATCATAATATCCGACAGGTTGCTGGGGAGAACAGCAATGAATTCATGCAGCTGTTTCTTCGTTTGGCAGGATTTCTGGGTGTAGTAGTTGGTACTGCTAAGAAGCAAGCTGAGAAGTTTTGTTGGGCTCTTTGCACTTCGGTCGCCAAAATTTTGGTGTGTGCTACGTTCAATACAGTGGCACAGGTGGTCGATGCAGCCCGTAAGCTTGAGATGCTTCAGGAACGAAAGGAGTTTGGTAATGATCGATCAGTGAAGAGGTATCTTCAATCACCAACCGTAAACCATTCATTTCTTTCCGTATTTTCATTCTTATATCATTCTCTGTTCAACTTTATATTTCAGACAGAAGACTGACGACCGGAAACCTGCGGTCGCTCAGCAGCAATCATCTAAGGGAAACGGTCAGATAAATGACCGTTCTGGTTCAGATAGGCGTGGCGGTAATGATAATTAACATAACAATGCCAATAACTCGAACAACAGCAGGTCCCTACATTGACCTTCTTTCATGATTAATCTGTCTTTTTTATGGTATTCTGACACTCCAGCGACTCATATTCAGGAACAATAGCAACGGCAGGGATCAAGACCGTAGAGGTTCACAGCCTAACCGTTCTACTTCATCTGGTAACTATTAAACCTTTGATGTAATCAATCTTATGTTCCATGATCATGCCTCATGCATGTAATCCTGAAACAGGCTCTCAGCTAGCTAGGACACCTATTGGAGGGTTCACGCATCCTATCTGCCCCACTTGTTCCCTCAGACATTCTGGTGTTTGCCGCCGAGGTACTGGTGGTTGTTTTAAGTGTGGCCAGCAAGGCCATCAGCAGGAGGATTGTCTCCAAGGTGAGATAGAAGGCACCTCTGGGCATGCCGACTCTAAACCACCTCCTACTTCTGGTCGCGTGTTCACTACTACTAGAGACCAGGCGAACAAGACTACATGTACCATCACTGGGAATCTCTTTATGAATGGTTTGCCAGCATGCATTTTGTTTGATACTGGAGCGACTCATTCAGTCATATCCACTACTTTTTCTACACGTGTTAGGATTTCTCCTATGCCATTAGATAATTCCTTAAGCATTTCCACGCACTTAGGGACTCTGTGCGAATCACCAAGGTGTACAGAGATCTTCCCCTACAATCTGATGATAAAATCCGTAGAGTTAACGCACTTCCTTTGGACATGTGCGATTTTGACATGATATTGGGCCTGGACTGGTTATCCAAACACCAGGCTACGATAGACTACCATACTTATCAGGTTATCTTCGGTGACATTAAATCTCCAGAGTTCATACACCATGGTTTTCTTCCAGGGAGGTCTGTACAAATTATTTCATCCATGGAGATGCGTGCATTACTAACACACGACTATCAGGACTTCATAGCCAATATTCATGACATTACTGCCGAGTCTCCATCGATTCAAGATTAGCCTATTGTGTCAGAATTTTCTAACGTATTTCCTGATGAACTTCTAAGCATACCACATGTTCGTGAAGTCGAGTTTGGAATTGAGCTCATTCCAGGAGCAGAGCTGATTTACAAGGCTCCTTACCGCATGGCTCCTATTGAGCTTAAGGAGTTAAAAGATTAGCTGCAGGAACTTCTGGTACGAGGTTTTATCCGTCCCAGTACATCGCCATGGGGTGTACCGGTACTTTTCGTGAAGAAGAAAGACGACGGGATGCGTCTGTGTATAGACTATCGTGATCTGAACAAGATCACGATCAGGAATCGTTATCCTTTGCCGCGTATTTATGACCTTTTCGATCAACTTCAGGGTGCCAAGTATTTCTCAAAGATCAATCTGAGGTCCGACTACCGCAAATTACGGGTTAAAGAGCAGGATGTTTCTAAGACTGCTTTTCGTACACGTTATCAGCACTACGAGTGCGTAGTCATGGCATTCGGACTCACAAATGCTCCAACAGTCTTCATGGATTTGATGAACCTTGTCTTCCATGAGTTTCTGGACAAGTTCGTTATCATTTTCATTGATGACATCCTGATTTTCTCCAAGTCCAAGGAGGAACATGAGGAACACTTTCGTACAGTTTTTTAAATTCTTCGTCAGAAGCAGCTGTATGCCAAGTTCTCCAAGTTGAGTTCTGGTTAAGCAACGTGTCATTTCTGGGCCATATTGTATCTGTAGAGGGGATCACCATGGATCCTGCAAAGGTTGAAGCTATCACCAAATGGCCAAGACCTACATCTGCAACAGAGGTCAGAATATTTTTGGGTTTAGCTGGCTACTACCGCATGTTTGGAGAGAACTTTTCACGGTTAGCATTACCTTTGACTAAGCTGATGAGGAAAGGAGAGAAATTCGTCTGGACTGAAGAACAAAAGAAGTGCTTTGAAGACCTTAAGCAGACGTTAGTGACTACACCGATTCGTACTCTCCCATCTGGTACAGGTGGATTTCAGATCTATAGTGATGCTTCAGGAAAGGGTCTATGCTGTGTTCTCATGCAACATGGGAAGGTTATTGCATACGCATCACGGCAGCTTAAACCTTATGAAAAAAACTATCCTACTCATGATTTGGAGCTTGCAGCAGTTGTTTTCGCATTGAAGATCTGGAGGCATTATTTGTATGGTGAATCATGTGACATCTTCACAGATCACAAGAGTCTCAAGTACATCTTCACCCAGAAGGAACTAAACATGAGACAGGGAAGATGGTTAGAGCCACTGAAGGATAACGACACCAACATTTAGTACCCTCCTGGTAAGGCGAATGTGGTGGCAGATTCTCTAAGTAGAAGGTCAGGTATGATTGCTGGCATCTGGATTGCAAAGGAGATCATCTGTGACCTAGAGATGACCGATATTGAGTTTTGTGTACGAGGACAACATGGTTATTGGGCGAATCTTAGAGTGGAACCAGACTTACATTCTAGGATCAAGGGAGCTCAGAAAGACGATGGTAAGATTTGGGCTATCATTCAGAACCTTGATCAGTAGACGGAGTTTCGTGTTGATGATGACGGTATCTTATGGCAGGGCATTAGACTAGTTGTTCCTAATGACTCTACACTTAGGAAAGTTCTCCTGACTGAAGCTCACGGCTCTCCATTTACCATACATTCTGGTTCTACCAAGATGTACCACGACATCAAGCAGCACTTCTGGTGGAGTGGTATGAAGCATGATGTTGCCATATTCGTTTCTAAATGTATGATCTGCCAGCAGGTTAAGATCGAACACCAGAGAGCTAGTGGTTTACTGCAACCACTGGATATTCCAGAATGGAAGTGGGACAAAATCTCAATCGATTTTGTTACTTGTCTCTGGTGACTTAGAGGAAACACGACGCCATCTGGGTTATTGTGGATAGATTGACCAAATCTGCTCATTTTCTTCCAATCCGCAAGGAGCATCCGGTCAGCAAATTGGCAGACACCTTTCAGAAGGAGATCATGAGACTGCATGGTACTCTATCAGAAATTATCTCTGATAGAGATCCCTGTTTCACCTCACGCTTTTGGCTGAGTCTGCAGAAAGCTTAGGGCACCAGACTTAAGCTCAGCACTGCCTTTCATCCTCAGACGACTGACAATCGGAGCGTACAACTCAGACATTGGAGGACATGCTGCGGGCGTGTGCTCTAGAATGGACAGGAAGTTGGGATGATTATATCTATCTAGTAGAGTTTGCATATAACAACAGTTGGCACGCTAGCATCGAGTGTGCACCGTTTAAGATGTTGTATGGTAGCAAGTGTCGCGCCCTAATCTATTGGGATCAGGTGGGCGAATGAGTGATTGAGGGTCTAGAGATGATTGAGTTGACTAATGAGAAAGTCTCCATCGCCAAGGCGAAACTTTAGAAAGCTCGTCCTCAAGGTATCACCTGCACGAGGAGTTAAGCGTTTTAGAATCAGAGGGAAGCTCAGTCCTCGCTTCATCGGACCGTTCGACATCATAGAACGCGTTGGTGAAGTGTCATATCGTTTAGCGTTACCGCCTCAGCTATCACACGTTCACAACGTGTCCCATGTGTCCTTACTCAGAGGATACAACTATCATCCCGTTCATATTGTTCAGTATCCGCTTGATCAGATTCGAGAGGATCTTTCATATGTCGAAGAACCCGAGAGAGTTCTTGAATTACAAGATCATGTCATGCGGAGGAAGACGATCCCTTGCGTCAAAATCCTCTGGAGGGATCATCCTGAGCGGGAAGCCACTTGGGAGACGGAGGAGTCTATACGAACTTCTTACCCTCATTTCCAGTTCTGATTCGGGTATGTTCCTTTTAGTTTATGTTTTCTCTAATTCGAGGACGAATTGTTCTTTTAGAAGAGAAGAGTTTTAAAACCCGCATTAAAATACCATGAATAGTAAACATGAACAGTGAATGCACGAAAATAAGATAAAATTAAAACTTCATATTTATAATATATTACACGTGTCATGCCATTAAATAACATGTATTTACGTATATTATAAATGTGACGTGTTCGCGATATATTAATTCACGATTATTAAAACACGAACGTACACGTATAATTATGTAACTAGAAAACGTCCAGTTTTGCCTTCGGGCTATAAGTCGGCCGCGGCTAACAAAGGAGAATGAGAAAGAATGGGCTTTGGCCTATTGGCCCATGTCTAATATTAAACTAATTCCTCAGGGGAATTAAAACATAACATAAGTTTTATCAAAAATAAGAAAACCCTAAGTCTCTTTTCCTCTCTCTCTTGCCGTCGGTCGAACCACACCAAGGGGGTGGTGTTTGTGATTTTTGATCTTGGAAAACTGTGTGTACGTGTTCATGATAGTAAGCCTTAAACAACTACGTATTCGGTAATCATCCAAAACCCTTTTCTTTTTATTCTTTTTATTCTTTTTATGATTTCATGTGTTAAACCTTAAAAACGAATCATAAAACATGTTCGGATTAAAAAAGAAACATGATATAGGGTTGTTTGGGTGTTAGTTTGGTTCTGTCGACCCACAACCGAAAGCTTAAAGCTCTCAGCTTGGTTTAATCACCACCACCGAGACCACCATGGTCTCGGCTTGGTTCGGTTTTGGCTCGATCGCAACACAAGGGAACCCCGACTCAAGGTCGGGGTATGGTTTAGCATTTGGTTGGTATGATTCGTGTCAACCGAGACCAATAGGGTCTCGATGGGACTTAACAACAAGAACAGTAGGAACCGGCCTAAGCTGGGGTCGAACCAGGCTCGGCAGTGGCTAGCCGAGGCTCGGCAGTGGGAACGATAGGCCACCAGAGGAACCGGCTAGCCGGTCTAGCCACTGGTGGGGCTGTGTTGGTTTTCAGCCGCCGGCTGACACCACTAGACGCCGGCTATGTGGTGTCGGCTAGGCATTTTTGGGCTGGGGATAATTTTTAAACACGGGTTCTGGCTCAGGGATTTTTAAAAGCAATTTAATATTTTTATTAAATTATTTTTCAAGACTATTTAATTTAATTAAAAACATGACTTAGGTTAAAATATTAAAATTAATATTTCATGACTAACCTAAGTATTTACTTAGCTTAATTTAATTAAACATGTATTTTAATTAAATTCATATAACTTATAGTTTATTAAATCAACCATGTTAATTATCTAATAAGCTATAATACTTAATTCATGACTTGCATTTTTACTAATAAACTTTACTTTATATTTTAATCTATCTTATTTCTAATTATGGAAACTTACTATTTTTGGAAACTTTCTATTTTTAAAAACTTACTATTTTTGGAAACTTTCTATTTTTAGAAACTTACTATTTTAGTAAACCTGCTATTTTAAGAAAGTTACTTAGTATTACAATACAAGTATTATAATACCTTTTTACATGAATAATAAACAACAGAATACAAGTATAACTATAAATTAACACTTAAAACAGTTAAAACATGACACAACATGAATAATAAGTTAAGAACACACAGAACCAGTAAAACTCATGTATCTCAGATAACTCATACACGTCCCTATTCTTATGTAGTATTATCCGTCAAGGAGGAGTAGGTTCTTCAGCATTTTCGTTAGCTTCTACTGGACACAAGGTATGGATTTCCCGTCCTTCAGTAAGGACAATCTCTTCCTTTATTAGGATTCCCCGTATGCAGCTAACTGTTTTCCCAGTAGTTACAGATTTAAATGCTTATGTTTTATTAGTTACCTTAGCCATATATATGCATGCCAGTTTCACCTAGTTATGGAGGTACCATAACCATAACACTGGACGCACCAGTGTTATGATTTCACCACGGTGGAGTGATAGCTCGTGGCATCCCTTCAGTTTATTTGGCCTTTAATATTATTTATTATCATGTGGGGCGTATGGGTGCATCCTAGTTACAGTGTTAGTCAAGATTTCATTGTGAATGTGGTGTGTGCCTTGCATCTTTCACAAGGAGTTGATCCTCCTACCCATACCATATTAATTAGAGGCATCCCCTCTAATTGCATGACGAGGTCACCCATCCAAGTATTCATGCACGTTGTTGACCTCATGACCTATATTGGCTTTTGATATATTAAACTAATACAGATTTTCATAAGTAAACATAAGCTATGTTTTCAGAACTAAAACCAGTGAACATGTTATACATCTAGGTTTTCCAGGACTTATTTATTTACACTGCCATTCATGCTTTGTGCTCTTTATATGCTTTCATTATTCTATGTTTCCATGCTTTATTGTATATACGTGCACTGGGCGTTATGCTCAGTCGTTTTCCATTTCCATGTTCCCAAACGGAAGGTACCCAAGGTCGCAAGTAGGATCTCATTAGTATATACATTAGGATGGAAGCTATCCCCAGCCTTCAATATCTTATGCATTTATCATACTTTATCTTACTTTATTTCAAGTTGGACATTGTTTAGTCCTTTCCTTTAAAGTACTTATATTTTCTTGTGTTTGAGTTACTTGGACTACCGATGTTGTTTCCGATATTACTGTGATATTCCATTTTACCTTGCATGCTTTGATGACGCGCCGTATATTACTGTGATATTCCATTTTACCAAATGGGGTGTTACAAAAGATATAAATATAAAAGAACATACTAACTTTTGAAGAAATTTCAAAAAATTTATATTGTACAATGTGTCATGTTAGTAGGGAACTTTGTAAAAGGATGTTCCATCTCGATACTACGTTCTGACTGAGTGGTTGGGTTTACGTTTTAAAGTGTCTCGCTCCTCAAACGTTTATAGAATGGATTCTGAGTATCATGGCCCGAACAATGATACAATATTATCTCAATTAACGAATACATAAGTAATATATAAGAAGGTGGAACTCAAAATCGAAGACTTAATACTATAGAAATGTGTTAACCCAGGATGTTGTGAGACCAAGTTCTTGTTTGTTAGCTCAAGTTATTCTGTGTGATATAAACCCAACAAGATTACTGGACATAAGGTGAGTTCATAGCCTCACTAAAGTAATACTTTATAGATGATTTGAAAACCTGTGAGGGGGATATATATTAAACTAGAATACAAGTATTTTTGTTATGCTTCTCACATATGCTCACTGACACTATGTTTACTGTTTCATATGAAAGTCCCTTTTTAATTGTGAACCGCTAATCATTTCCAGGAATGAATGCTAATATTATAAATAGTACTATTTGGGGACTGGCATCCCCTGTCTGGGTAAGTTGCACTTGCTAGCACCTCAGTGGTCAAACAAGCATTCTTAATTTTGCTATACAAGATAGTTTGGCAGACTTCATCATAAGGGAAATTGTTGGTTTTTGATATGTCTAGCAGCGGTATCATAAGGTTAGTACATTGATTCATTTATTATTTAACTTACGAGCGAAAAATAACGTAGCTCAGAAAAAAGGATCTTGTATTCAAAATAATTTTAAACCTATGAATTCACTCAACTTTTGTGTTGACTTTAAGCATATATTTCAGATGTTGATAACTGATAGCATGAAGCAGCATAATCATGACGTGGAAAGATATAGACTTAGGAATTTTTATCATTCAAACATATTTTCTAGATCTTGGGAACCTGTGATTTGCAGAGTATGTACAAGTTATTTTATTGAAAATCTCTTATTTTGAATGATAATTTATAATGAATAAATAAAGTTTATTTAATGGCTCTTTTGAGTTGTTTTCTGTTACTATGCTTTCATATCATGAAGTAATGCCGCAAAAATATTATTTCGCTGCGTAAAGGTAAAAAATGGGGTGTTACATATGCCTTACCAATTCTATGTCTGTGTGGCTTTTCATGACTAGGTTATCGACACACATTTCCAAATTTTTACCTACTTGACCATCAAAATCCTTGTACACAAGCTGGTGGTAAGTGGCTTCAGCAATTTTATGGCAAAAATTTATATTCGTGTAGGAGTATACACCTTGGATAGTATGAAAAGACAATTTCTCTTCATCATGCTCTGTCATCTGTATCTAGCGATATCTTCATAGGCGTCAAGAAAACATTGGAAGGGGTACCCGCAGAAGGACTCTACCTTATAGTCGATCTCCTAAAGGGGATAAGTGCGGACATGCCTTGTTCAAGTATGTAAGTCTATACACATTCTCAAAATACCTCGTGCTTTTTTATCTTGACTACATTAGATAGCCAGTCCTGAGAGTAGACTGCTCGTATATTTCCTGCCTCTATGAGTTTTTGTCCCTCTTCCTGAATAGATTTACTGCCTTCTAGGGCCTTCCCCTCTACTTTTCTCGAATTGGCAGATGTACATCACGAATGTTTAGTCGATGTTTAGCCATTGCACGCAAAACCCCATCATGTCTAATGGCTGACATGTGAAAATTTCCATATTTTTTTCTTAGGAGGGATCATAGGTATGCGTACCCTTCTCCGATAAGGTTCCTCCGATCATGGTCTCCTGTTCTGGGAAGTCCGGGTGTATGGCTATCTTAAGATTTTTCAGTTGAATCGTGAATTCTGTAGTGGCTTCCCTGGTTTTAGTTATCATGGCTATACATTATGTTCAAATTCAGACGGTACTACGGATGGTTACCACACCTCCTTTTACCGCGAACTTGAGTATTCCATTGTACGAAGATAGTTACCTCGCTATCATAAAGTTCATCCATGCCATGTTGATTGTTCTAAGTCTCTGATCTTTACCAATAACTTGAACTACCTTAGAAACCATATGACTTCCCCACTAATTACTGTCAGCGGTGTTGTCGCTGAAACCATTAGGCTTTTAATTTGTGATCGGATCTGCTTAAAGTAGTGCTCATACATTACTTTATACGCGGAGAACCCCCCATATACATGTGGTGTACCGTATGCCCTTCTATTTCTACCTCGGTAACAAGCGCTCGTTTCATTTTGCTATTCGTGATCAATGGTAAGAATGTGATCTCTCTAGTACGGGGGAAGCTTTGAGTTACCTTCTACCTGGTCACTCTCTACCATGGTTGCATCATACAAATGGTTGCGGCCTTATCTTTTACTAGAGCCTCATTCTTTCCCGTCTTTTGTTGATCTTTCCCCTGTTTGATCTCTTTGATTAGGTACAAGAGCTTGCCTTCTTGCACTAATTTCTCAATTTGCTTATTCGGCTACACACATTCATTCGTGCCATATCCCTTATCTCTATGGAAGTCGTAAAATTTGTTATTGCTTCTTTTGTTCGTCGGAGTCACCATCGGAGTTAGTGTCATGAACTTTCCTGCTTCAGCCACAAGGATTTTCGTGATGGTTTTAGTCAATAGAGTAAACTTGTTAGACCACCGCTCGTCCCTCTAGTAACCATGAAAGTAAGACTTTTGTCCGGATGCCTGACCTTGAGCGGATCTAGAGTTTTCCGAGAGAACTGGCCCTTCTTTTTGGATGTGAATACAATTATCCCTCTTATGAAGGCTGTGGTGATGCTCATCATTTTCTCCATGGTTTTTGGGAAGTGTTCATTCCACTTTGTTCATTCGGGGTTGTTAACTTCGTGCATGAATCCAAAAATCTACATGCATTCAGGTGCCCCCTTTACGTGTCCGCTATTAGCTTTGAAGCATTTCATGAATTTCTAAATGGACTCCTCGTCACTTTTCTTGATATTACGCATCCCCAATGGATCCTTTGTATACTTCTTCTACTGCATGAAGTTTGCTAGAAAGGCCATCTTTAGATCTGCATAATTGTAAATGCTCTCTAGCGGCAAGTCATAAAACCACACTCTCATTGAACCTATTAGGGTAGAGTTGAACATATGACACCGCGAAGGCATTGCCCATCACTCTACCTTAGTTGGTAGCTTGGAAAACTTTCAAGTATTCCTCGGGGTCTCTGGTTCCGCCATATGTTTTGATGTTGCTTGGCATTCGTGTCTTATTCGAGAATTCAGAGGAGCGGATCCGAGACATCAACGGTTCCTCTTCCTCACCAAGCCATGTATGTGATAAATCATCCTCTCCGCCCCTTGGCTTTCGCTTTTTAGCTTTATACTTTCAATGCCCCCATCGCTTCTTCCACTTTCTGAGATACGGGACAATGGGGACAGATCTTCCCGGGACCACTTGTGTCGATAGTAGCTGGCCTCATCGTTCGACCTTCTCCTGTTGTAGGAACGGTCCCAACTACAAGAGTGATCCCATGATTTTCTCTGACTTATCTCCGATCTTCTCGAGTCTGAGGTACGGCTATCGTTAAGCCTAGGCTTCACGTGCGATGTCCCATTTTATCAAACATATTTCGATCGTCCATCCAAGAGTGATCGCACGTCTTGGCCTTTCTAAGTGTTGCGGTGCCCCCTGCAAGAGTCTCCTAACCCATAGTACTGGGATGTTTCCCTCGTTCGGTGGCTCCTTGTCAAGCCTTCCCTAATGTCAAGCCTCCGCCTGACGTCATTTTGCTCTTCTTAGCACATTTTCTAGAACAGTTGCATCGGCTCCGGTATCCCCCTCATTTGTTGCTTGATTCTTTCCATTCCCTCGTGTGTTCTTGATAGTGGTTACAAGAGGAGTTGTATCAGCCATTGTGCTCATCTTTGAGAATGATTCCAAGTGTAGACTCCCACAGATGGCGCGAACTTAATGCAATAGTCTGGGTGGGTCTATAATGACCCGAATATATGGCAATTCGAGTACAAAACGTACGAGTCTCGCACCAAGTAAACTTGGTTGAGATTCTATACAACGAAAAGTACACTAGTAACCTTTCCGTTGGGACAAACCCCACTATTAAACTCTAGCGTGAGAATAAATAGACATCCTTTTAGGGTTTAGTATGTGATTAAGGTTTTTGAAATACTTGTTTGAATGCCACTGAGGTTCCGTTTATAGCTAAAGTACCCCTTAGTGGCTTCTAACCTTTCGTCCCAAATAATAGACCGAGATACTCGAATTTTTACTTATCCTTATGGTTTAAAAAAGATATATATATATATATATATATATATATATATATATATATATATATATATATATATATATATATATATATATATATATATATATATATATTATTTAAATTATGATTTGATACCACACTCCTAATCCCAGTCATATGTGAGATGACACCTATTAGCCAATAGTATTTCATAAATTCCTAAAATATCTCCATTTTTCACGTTTTTGGTGATTTAAAATCGTAGATTTTTGAAAACTGCATTTTGCAAACGTAGTTATAAAAATTGCGTTTTGATATTAAAACGGGTCCTGTTCGAATCTGGACTGGTCTGGTTCGAATCTGGACCGGTCCGATTCAATTCTAGACCAATCTAGACCGAGTCGGGTCTGGTCTGAAACGGGCCTCATACGGACGGGTCATGTCTGATCTAAATCGGGTTAGGCTTTTTTGGACTGGGTCGAGCATGAACCGGATTAAATCGGTTGATGGCAAAAAGTGCCACTAACTATATTTGAACTCTGATTTACTCCCTGAAAACTTAACACCACCCATTTTTACTATCTTATAAAGGATATATCCTTATGGTTGAAATGTTGAAAACATAAAATGGTTGAAAATGTGGGTCCTACTAATAAGACAAAATTTATATACCCTATAAAACAGTTATCCCAATTGTAGAAAAGTTTAATTTTTTCAACATTTTATCTAAACAAGAAAAATATTGTACAACTTCAATGTAAATCTTAAAGTTTTCACCATACGACTCATTCTGAAAATTAAAAGAGGTCCAGTTTTAAAATTATCCTAAAGCCAGATTCATGAATCGATCTACAGGTTAAGAACTCATAGAATGTTATGAACGTTTCCATTTTTATTTTAAAAAATTCACTTTGGATTTCAAGAAACATTTACTAGAAAATGAGTCATTACATCAATTATCCGCCGCTAGACATTCCGCCGCTATGCGCGCGTATTCGTCTAGTTTTACCAAATGAGCTATGCATAGTTTTAGTTATAAGTATTCAAACCTTTATATTTATAGATAGTTGCTTGTGATGGGTTGTATATATACCCAACTAAAAATCACTAATGCTATATTTACCTA
This sequence comes from Glebionis coronaria, assembly GCA_025667525.1. Taxonomy (NCBI): domain Eukaryota; kingdom Viridiplantae; phylum Streptophyta; class Magnoliopsida; order Asterales; family Asteraceae; genus Glebionis; species Glebionis coronaria. Next base: position 198,135 of record JANFOE010002501.1, on the reverse strand, counting down.
ATGAAAAAACAAATGACACATATATCCAATTTTAATAACATATTTGCCAAATTTATCCACCATACAAGTTTATTCGTTTTAAATTCTGTAAAATATTAATAACTGTTAATAAAATAATGTATTGACTATCTTAACCCTCTAATAGTTGGAAGTAACTCTTAAACGAAGAATGTATACATTTTGGTAGTTCTTTTATATTTCGTCTTTTGCTTTGATACGCATATTATATCCTCGTGATTGTTTTGTGTTGTTTAATTTTCTTATGGGTATGCGTCATGTGCATTTCATTGGCTTTCAAATTAATTTCGGTAGAAGTGACAAAAGTTGCCCATTTTAATAAAATTTTTGTTATGAATAATATGTGGATGTCTAGAATAAGGCCCATGGCCCAAGTAATAATTAGGGTTTACCCTAGTATTTATCTTATAAATACTCATGTTTTTACCCTCAGGGATATATCAATTGAAGAATAAAACTTATTCTTTATCTCCATTCACAACACGTTATCAGCACGAATAATGGAGGTCTCTTGTGATGAGACATATGGTTGAAGCTTACCATCAATTTATAAAACTTATTGGATACGCAATAATCTTTATGAGAGAGCGAAATTAAAATATGCATAAGTTGCAAATGATGGCACACGTATATTTCTCAAAGACTTGAAAATGATCATGTAGATACATGTTCACATGTGGTGGATCCAATAAATATTATATAAGTCTGGCAATGTGATAATAAGTTGTATGCGTCTAACAGATATATATATATATATGAATAGACTCAAGTGATATTGATATTTCATTATTGCATATAATATGCATGGAGCATGCTAGAGATGATTAATACTTAAGGCATATAAGAAACGTTCTAGAGAACAATATTGACTGTATTGAACTAATCATGATTTGAGCATATATGTTATAATCGCCTTAGTGCGTAGTATTGTGCCAAATAAAGAGTTATGCTTATAAAAGCGAATAAGTGCATAGAAATTGAATTTCAAACAAAAGACAAATTTTGTCTTAGTTCTAGAATTGAACATCTTAATGATGAAATATGTATGCATCATGAAAAATAAAGATAAAGTTGTATCTTTAGGTGGATAAACAACACTCATATTTATGAAGTCACATGATGTTAGAAAGACTCTCTTGATTTATAGAGTTGATGATCACAATATCGATTGAGATATGTCATTTGAAAATGAACTATATAGAGTTGATGATCACAATATCGATTGAGATATGTCATTTGAAAATGAACTATTCAATTTTCGCTAAGGGTCATCTTGTTGGAAATGAATAACTTGCAAAGTTTGATGATAAACTTGAACGAGATGTATGACATATTATTATGCAAAGAATATGTGTAAATAGTGTTCATACATATTCTTTTATTAATACACCTTAATGTGTATTTTAGTGACTCTGTGAGCTTAAGTAATGTGATCATCACGGGGAGAATATATGTGTTGTACTCTTTTTCCTTGACCATAGTTTTGTCCCCACAGGGTTTTCCGGTTAGGTTTTAACGAGGCAACATCCCTAAATGTATAAAAGATTTAATGTACTATTTTCCTTCACTAGATTTTTGCCCCACCGGGTTTTATCTGGATATATGTCTGACCCTTAGAATGTCGGTCGCATACTGGATATGTTTTTACAAGTGGAGGAATAGCGATTTCATGGTGTTCGGTAAAGCAAACAATTGCAGCACCTTCATTCAATCAGGCATAAATTGTAGCAATCCATGAGGCAAGTCGAGAATGTGTTTGGTTAAGAAATGTAACACAACACATACGCATGTCATGTAGTATTTCTTCAGAGAAAGAGGCACCAACGGTTATGTGTGAAGATAACGCAACATGCATTGCTCAACTCAAAAGAGGTTACATGAAAGGCGATACCGAAGTTCGTTTCACTCTTGACTTACAAAAGAACAGTCATATTCTAGTTCAACAATTTCGTTCAAGCATCAATTTGGCGGAGCTATTTATCAAGGCACTTCCTACTTCAACATTCAAGAAGCTTATTCACAATATTGGAATGCGGCGAATTAAAGATCTTAAGTGCTGTAGTAATCAGAAGGAGATAATATGCGTTGCACTCTTTTCCTTAGTCATGGTTTTGTCCCACTGGGTTTTCCTGACAAGGTTTTTAACGAGGCAACATTCTCAAAGCGTATTATCTATAGAGACATCCAAGAGGGAGTGTTATGAATAATATGTGGATGTCTAGAATAAGGCCCATGACCCAAGTAATAATTAGGGTTTACCCTAGTATTTGTCTTATAAATACTCATGTTTTTACCCTCTGGGATATATCAATTGAAGAATAAAACTTATTCTTTATCTCCATTCACAACAATTGATATTTTTTTAAAAATGGTTAAATGGGCGCTTAAATAAGAAACTAAATGGGCTTAATGAGTGCATATGTAAAATACGAATTAGGCTAATCGGTGGATATTTTATATTTCATTTTTAATCTCGGCTTTTAAACAAGTATTTTTATTTTTTATTTCTCTGTTTTTATATGTTTTTCCCTTTTTCGCTTGCGCCCGTGTAATCCACCCATTTCGCCCATGTCCATTTAGCCCGTTCCTGTTTAGCTCGCCGCCCGTTTAGCCCATCGTCCGTTTAATCTGCCGCCTATGACCGCCCGCCGGCCCGTTTTGCTACCTCTAATTTTCGGCTATTATACTACCATGGGATGATGTTTAATTTTTTTGTTCTTTGTATTTTTTAGGTGATTTTTTGTTTAACATAGTTTCTTTTTAAGATAAAACAAAATAATAAAAGTAGTTCTTATGAAGTTAGCCAAGGGTGGTTTGTGCTTTTGTTTGGTTCCAGTAAGTGATGTTCTTATTTTAGTTTGTTAATTGGCTTTGAATTGTGTTTGTTTATGAAGGTTTGTGGCTTTGTGTTTATATTAAGGGTGTGATGGGTTTATAATAATATTATGTCTTAATTTTTATACTAATGATTTGGATAAATATGTCAAATAGAAGATTTAAATGGGATATATATGTCATTATGAATTTTCATTGGGTAAATACATGGTTCTAAATAGTTTGTTATAGCTCGCCTTAAGGCGCGCTAAATCTTGAGGCGCGATCTTTACGTTATGCAATAGGTTAAGGCGTGCTACAACATGACATGCGATAATTGTTTGAAATAAAACTTCAAAATATGAATATATTACATGCAAAAAGATTTTTCTAACTTTAATTATGGGAGGTGATTTGCACACTCTTTTGATGGATTAGCACACTAAAAAATATTGTGTGTTGACTTTAATACCTTGTAAAATGAACATGAGTAGACATGACATAAGGATATATATGTCAAGATACACTATTTTTAGAATGTGCCAATAAATTAAAGGAGTGTGTCAATCACCTCCCATTAGTATGTACAACACTTATTGTGAATTCAATATAAACATAATATTGAAATATGATAAAATAAACAAATATTTTTATATGTTGTGCCACCATAAGCCACGCTTTAAAATCATTAAAGCTTCACCTTAGCCGTTAAAGCATGTAGCTTGGACATGCCGCCACACCATGCTTCATGCTATTTATAATCATGGGTAAATATGACATTTATGAGTTTGAGTTTGTTATATATGGAATTAACCATAATTAGGCTTGTCCGAGCTATAAAAGATGCATCGAATGGACCTAATAAGAAATGAAAGTACCTTTGGAATTGTAATCTTGTGCTCTTTCTAATGGTGTGCCCGTGAATAAAATAGACCCCGTTTTCATCTCAAAAAAGTGTAAGTGTCGACGAAACGCATCCTAAAATCACCGTTTTTGATACCATTTATGTGACAACCCTGGTTTTGAGGTTCGTCACTTAGTTTAATTTTGTGCTAGTTACGTGTCTTTACGTGTTTATGTGCTTATTGGTGTGTATAGATGGTGGTTTGGTATCGTTTCCGGTACGGGGTACCTTGTGAGTGAAACAATGTGTGATGATTTCATGTTCATGAGCTCACATGATAGTGACTATGAAGTGAGATGGTGTTATTTAGTGGTTTTACGTATACGTATATGTATTATAGAAAATCGTATTTTTACGATTTACGGTTTAGCATTTAGAGGTCTCGGATGAGGTGATTAGCCATATAGATATTTTTCGGGATGGTTTTGAGTCATTTAGGACTTAATTATAAAGTTTATTTCAAAATTTGAGATTTTTTTATAAAAGTGTATATTTTACGTCTTTTACGGTAAAACGCGTAAATTTGACTAGTTTTACGGTTTTGAGGTTTTAGAGGCTTTAGGAGCTGAAATAAATTAAGGAAAATTAAGGTAATATTATTAATACATATATAAATAATAAAAATAAAAAAAACGAATTTAGGGGTGTTTGGGTCGGTTTAGACGCACCAAAGAAGAAAGGAAGAAGGAAAAAGCCCAAAACAGGCCCATTGGACTTGTAATGGGATTAGGGGGCCTTTAGGACTTAACCAAACCCAACTCATAACCATAATAATCAGGTTTTTAACCTCCATAACATCTTCTAGCCGAAATTCATCAATGGTGGCCAATTAGGGTTCTTCATAAAATTGGGGTTTTCTCGTCTTCCATTAATTTAAAGGTAAATCTTCAAAACCCTTTTCATATTAATTGTTTTTAATGTTTCTATGATCATATTATGATGGATTTAGGTTAGGTTTTAATTAAAAACAGTATATTAATCATATTATAATGATTAAATAAATTAGGGTTTGTAATTAGTGGGGTTAGGGTTAATTAATTAGATTAATTTGATTCAACCCGTTTTTAAAAACTGGGCAGAATTTTGAGTCAATTGTTTTGATCATACCGGGAGTTATAGGAACATTCAAGATGTGATCCAAGTATCCCTGGAAAGATATTTGAAGTGGCTTTCCAATGCAAGAAACTAGAACTAAATTGGAGGTCGGGAAGTGGGTCAAAAACAGGTTACAACAGTCGGAGGTCAAAACAGTTTTGAATTCAGCCTGTTTTCTTTTTAAGTTTGGGTTGTTTGGGGTACTTAGGGTTGCATTGGGATCTTCTCACGAACGTGAGAGATGGTTTATATATTTTATTAAGTATCTGCACTTGGGCTAAGGTTGTGGTTTAGGGTAAGACCCCTTAATGGTAACAAACTTTTAGTATGTTTAAAATCAGGAAATCTGGAATGACAAAAGTATATATATGTATATCGGGGCCTTAACAGTATCTTTAAGGTTAGGGCCAGTGGGAGGTGTTAGTCAACATATGTAAGGGTATGAATATTCTATTTACAGAAACCATGGATATGTTTAAGTGGACGTTTGACTTAAAGTTTTGAGACTTAAAAACTGGGACTGTTTTGTGTAAAATATGAACGGGATAGTTATTAAACTTAATCAAGTTAAGGACTTGTTAGGGAAGGTTAATGGGATGGTTAGAGCTTATCAATGAGGTTTTTATATGGGAATAGACTAGATGTACATCATAGGTTGATGAGCCGTTTTAGTGGTTGGATCATGTATTGATTGCGTGTTTTTGGTTTGATAGCTTGTTGCTAGTGCGAGGACTTGTGAAGAAGCTATCAGGTGAGTTTCATAGTCCCATTTTTAATAATGATTTTGACTTCTAGATGGGATGGAAGAGACACTGTGTTGAGTTATTTCTAAATTGTTGCTGTGAATGTTTTTATGGTTTGTGATGGACTTGTGTGTACATTATGTGATTAACTGCTATGTGATTTTTGATTGTGTATGATTTGGATCGGGGGACACGTGCCGTCTCAGTTATTGTGGTTTGACAAGGTGTGGCCTTGTGGTTTGACAAGGTAGTGGCCTTGTGGTTTGCCAAGGTAGTGGCCTTGGGATAGGTACATAGGGTGATCATCTATGGTACCATGATGTTGTTTGGCAAGGTAGGAGCCTTGGATTGGTTTGGTATGATTGGTCTTGATTGATAGTTGTTAATACATAATTGTAACACATTGTCCATATGTTCTTTTGTTGATGATTGTTATTCACAGCTTGTAACTGATTTTGCGTTGGAGTCTAAACCTATGACTCTCACCAACTTTATGTTGACGTGTTTTAGTGTCTCTTTCAGGTGTGAATGTGGTTAAGCGTGTGGATAGAAGTGGCTAGACTTGGATGCCTTAGGATTTGCATATAGAAGGAGATCCCCGTTCCTTCTTAGTTTATTTTTATGTGTTTTGAATAAGTGATACTGTTGGCACCTATATGTTTGTTTTGTTTGTGTTACTTGTTTGTCTTAGGTAAGAGGTATGACTGTTACCTACTTACCTAGACTCCTGCATGTTGAGATATTGTCATGACATTTGTGTCGCCATTTATGACATTTCTTATATCATTTAGTTATCTCTATAGACACGCTATTGTTGTGATGATATCCATATGTCGTACCCCATATTCCGCCATGGTGGGGTGTGACAGAATGGTATCAGAGCCAATGGTTATAGAGAATTAGGTTGCCTAGTCGCGTAGCCTAGTCTATAGCTTAAGGGTCCCTGCATATAGGCGTCATAGGAGTATGTGTGCATTTATTATAATTGATGTGTTTGGATGTTATTTATTGCGATGTTTTGACTAGTATGAATTGAACCGTAGTATGTTCATACTTAGTCACATGTTATTTTTTTTTCGGGTTTATGACTAGTGCGGGTTGAACCATAATCGTCCACGCTAGTCACTGTTGTATTTTGCTTAAATTGTACATTATAGTACATAATTTAGTACAAGGTAGTTTCTATCTTTTATCGAGTTATTTTACATACCTGAGGTATGTTACTTTTCTTTTGATGTTTAAGTCATGTTTCCTAAGAATCGTGTGGTGGTTCGAGCTACTAGGAGTACACGGGTAGGAAGGATTTTAAGTTGTTTCCACTCTTACGGGCGACATGACTTATAACTGATTATGTTTTCGTTTTGGATTTAGTCTATGCTGTTTTAGCTAGACTATGGATTTTTGTATTCCAAGAGTATTACTATATTATTTTAATAGATAGAGTTTTTGACCTTATTGTTTATGTGGTTATGAGCTTATGTGAGTAGATGGATTTATGTGTTATATGTTGTATTGATTCTTATAAGTGTCATCATAGGAGGGAGTGCATTGGGGAAAGGGTAATTGTATAAGTATGGTGGCCAACATAGTTATACAAGTACCACAACTTCAATGGGTTCTCAAGTATGATTGCATGAAAGAGGGTTAGTACATGCTTGTATATGGTGAGATGTAGAATTTGGGTATACGTATTATATATGGGTTTATGTAACGGCTGCCTACGATATGGCTATTTTTATTAGTGTGTTATATGTTTTGGGTTTTAGTTGCGTTGTGTGATTTTGGGGTCACACGATATGGTTTGGTTTTGGAGGTGGGTTTTATGCTTTGTTGTGGCACGGCGAGATGATGATTACTCGTATGGAAAAACGAGCGTATAAAGCGATTGATTGACTTACGTGTATGATAACGAGTATGTTTTGGGAGATTTAATAGGTATATATATATGTGGATGTATGTATACTACTATGTGTTAAGTTATGGTATATGGTCGTTAACCAGTTATTATAACTTGAACGTACCTTGTGTTTGTTCGTGTTTTATGGTGCTGGAGTTTAATGGAGGTCCAACGACGTTTTGAGTCTTTTGAAGTGTGTCTTGTAGCGTATTCTTTGAGTTTCGTATTTCACGTGTACGTTTTAAAATGGTGTTTTTGGATTCAACCCTATTGAAATAACTTGGGAGTTCTTTTGAGATAATGAAATCTTTTGTGTTGGGTCTTGCATTTCTTTTGGTCGGTATATATTGAGTTAGATGGTTGGTTGTATTCGGTAAAATAAGGGTAAGGTGTTGGAGTCGTGTTTGAAACAAGATGTAACATATGATTTCTTTTAATCAGCACTTATTTATTTCAAATTCTAAAAGACTTTCTTTGAAATAAAGCGAAGTAAAAATTTCTTTCTACTTACATAGTTTATATAATTAGGTTTGACCGATTTACGTCATTTATAATTATTTATACAAGGTTAAATTGAGTTTATGAAGATTTCACATACAATTATATCTGTCATTTAAAAGGATTACATTAATCACTAAGTTTAATCTTTAGTCTTTTTAAAACAACTAGTATAAAACTGATTTGGTCATAACTTGTTCGTTTTTAGAGCTTTTTGAGTGATTCAAGAGCCAAAAATTATGTACCCGGAACGTACTTTTCAAATATTCAGAACGTATAGTCATGGGAGGTCAGTATCCTGGTCGAAATTTTTGTACAAGTGTAGTGTTCAAGGTTGAGTTGAATAGTAGTTTATTTTTTTGATATGAGATGCACGGGATACCTAGTTTTTGAGTTGAGTTTTGAGTTCGTCAAGAGGGTTGTTTGTAGATTGTTTGAGTCACATAGATGTGGGAGGTAATAGTAATTAAAAAAAGATATATATTCTTTTGGAAAAGTCGATCTTTTGCACGGTTTAAATAATATGTCGCGGGGCGTAATATGTATGGTTGCCATTGGGTGTTTCTTGGATTATTTTTCGTTGTCATGGGTCATTTTGAATTGATACACGTACTGGGTTTGAGTTTTCTTTTGAGTCTCGTGGTTTTGACTTGTTTTAACTGGTGCACGTGAAATGTCGTTAGTTATCCGTGGGTTTGATTCGTTGATCGTATCTGGTGGATTCAGGATGTAGTTTGGTTACGTATTGTTCAAGAGCGTTGAAGTAGTCGTATGAAAGACTTGGTCGCGCCTACACGCTTAAGTAGGTGACCATGAGAGAACGGTCGGAATGCCCTTAGTGGGGAGGAAAGAAGTTCGTAGACGAACTAATGTGGTCATGAGGTCTCTTAGTAGTGTCAAGGGAGATGAATAGAGGTTTGCAGAATGTATGGTTATTGGCACAAGTAACGCGTCATAGAGAGTGTTGGGAGGGGATATTGTTCGTAAGGCATGTATGCTTTCTGAAAATTTCCTGAAACTTAGTAGGTTTGCCTATTACTTTGAGGTAGAACCATGAATAGAGCAAGTAGGAGAGGTGAGAAGAGTTGTAGTTAGTGCCTTTCCAAGGCAAATCGTTGATGGAGTGATTTAAAAACAAGAGCTGTTAGAAATTGCAAGAAATTTATTCGTATTGCCGCTAAGAGAGGGTGTGAGGAGGACATAGTTGAAATTGCTAAGGATGTTGTATGAACGCTTTGGGTTTACGGTTATGCATTTGGCTTCGCCAAAGCACTAGCGATTCTCATGGAGTCAATGAACCGAGTGTGCATGAACGTATGTAAACGAGTTGTCATCGGGAGTACCGACGACATCTTGATCTACTCAAATCTAAGAAGGGGAGTGAGGCGAATTATGTGTCGGTTTTGGAGTGGAGTTAAACGTGAGATTTTCAAGTGTGAGTTTTAGGATTAAGTTGGCCAGGGCTAGTAGTCAGAGATGATGGCATATCATGGAACCAGCAAGGGGCGAAGTAAAGAAGGACGAGGAAGCATTTTGGAGGCTGAAGAGGTGGATTCAATGATGAGCAGATCTTGGCATTATCGGAAGGACTGGATGAATTCGCGAAGCATGACGACATGTGGAGCAAGGATTTGAATGTGTACGAGAAAGACAAAGAAAGGCAATTGCTTATACGTTGCAAGAACTAAAGACTTGGAAGAACTAGATAAGACTTAGTTAGTGGAGCTGGATTGTTATATCTGCCTAGAATGCTAGAGGCATTTGGTGTACGAGACGTGGAGAATGATCTATACGGATCATGAACATCTCCAACACATAATTAATCATCTTGATTGAACATTTGGCAAAGGTGATGGGTGGAGTTAATTGATGGAAGAAAATTGCAAGGCCAAGTACCATCTGGGAAAGGAAAGCATGGTTGATGCGACATGGAATAAGAAGAATGAAGTGAAGCTAAGACGAACTTGAACTATAGGGATGACGTATTAGGGCGACTTGGATGAAAGATGTAGGTTGCACGAGTTGAGTTGTCTAAAGCAGAGAACGCGTCAACATGTATGTTGCGTGGCTTGGATAATCATATGGAGAAAAGGACGTAGACTATACTTCCTACATAGATAGGAGTAGCTTAGAAAGGGGCGATGTAAGGACGAAGTTGGTGGAAGGGATACATAATGCGTTGGACGATTAAGTACGATGAGAGTTGGGTGATAGTCGATAGACTGACTAATTCATCACTTATTTCCAGAGGAATGAGAAGTCACGTAGTTGGGAAGTTGGAAGAACTAATGGATCTGTGAAAGACCGTCGTAGGTCACTTTGTAAGGAAATTGGAATTTTTAAGTAGTTTGGAGTACGGACTGAAGGAAGTTGATGAACATGATTGGATATGAGTATATCCAGCTAACTGGGAAAAGGATAGACAAGTGAGATATTTGTACAACCTTAGGAGTTACACTGAGGGCATGGGTGGTTGATTTAGAGGGAGTTAGAAAACTCTTTAGCGATGGCTGAGTTTTCATATAACGATAGTTATCATACTAGAAGTCGATAAATGCCATTTGAGGCACTATGTGAAAGGATAGGGTGAGATGTCCCCATTGTGGACTAGAAATGGTAAAAGAGGCTACTAATGTGGTAGTGATGTTTGTGGAAAGGATGAGTGCAACAAGGGATGCTATATATAAAGGAGGAAACCACTAGAGTTAGTGACAGAATTATGTATGAAGTTTCACCCATAGTAACGGGTGGTATGATTTGGTAAAATGGAAGAGTTGATGTAGAGTTTTGTAGGTCCATTTATGATCTTTAGAAAGAACGGACCATTAGCTTATGAGCATAGAATTTCCTGGGGGAAATGAGTTGTATACATGATACATTTCATGTATTGAGATTGGTAAAGGTTATTTGAGAATGCATTTTGCATGTACGGTTATTCGGGATTTGTGTTAATGAGAGTCTTTGTTTTATCAAAGAGTCATCTAGGAGATTTATTGACTGTGAGGTCAAGAGTTTGGCAACGAGTTTAATTGTTTTTGGTTTGTATATGTGGTGTTTTGAAACTTGAACTAAAGTTCACGTGGAAATGAGAGGAGTTCGTTTAGAACAAGTATCCTCATGTGATTTGTTGTTTATGTGTTTGATCCTAAGGAGTAAATCTCGGGACGAGATTTCTATTAGGAGGGATTGATGTGACAACCCTGGTTTTGAGGTTCGTCACTTAGTTTTATTTTGTGCTAGTTACGTGTCTTTACGTGTTTATGTGCTTATTGGTGTGTATAGATGGTGGTTTGGTATCGTTTCCGGTACGGGGTACCTTGTGAGTGAAACAATGTGTGATGATTTCATGTTCATGAGCTCACATGATAGTGACTATGAAGTGAGATGGTGTTATTTAGTGGTTTTACGTATACGTATATGTATTATAGAAAATCGTATTTTTACGATTTACGGTTTAGCATTTAGAGGTCTCGGATGAGGTGATTAGCCATATAGATATTTTTCGGGATGGTTTTGAGTCATTTAGGACTTAATTATAAAGTTTATTTCAAAATTTGAGATTTTTTTATAAAAGTGTATATTTTACGTCTTTTACGGTAAAACGCGTAAATTTGACTAGTTTTACGGTTTTGAGGTTTTGGAGGCTTTAGGAGCTGAAATAAATTAAGGAAAATTAAGGTAATATTATTAATACATATATAAATAATAAAAATAAAAAAAACGAATTTAGGGGTGTTTGGGTCGGTTTAGACGCACCAAAGAAGAAAGGAAGAAGGAAAAAGCCCAAAACAGGCCCATTGGACTTGTAATGGGATTAGGGGGCCTTTAGGACTTAACCAAACCCAACTCATAACCATAATAATCAGGTTTTTAACCTCCATAACATCTTCTAGCCGAAATTCATCAATGGTGGCCAATTAGGGTTCTTCATAAAATTAGGGTTTTCTCGTCTTCTATTAATTTAAAGGTAAATCTTCAAAACCCTTTTCATATTAATTGTTTTTAATATTTCTATGATCATATTATGATGGATTTAGGTTAGGTTTTAATTAAAACAGTATATTAATCATATTATAATGATTAAATAAATTAGGGTTTGTAATTAGTGGGGTTAGGGTTAATTAATTAGATTAATTTGATTAAACCCGTTTTTAAAAACTGGACAGAATTTTGAGTTAATTGTTTTGATCATACCGGGAGTTATAGGAACATTCAAGATGCGATACTAGTATCCCTGGAAAGCTATTTGAAGTGGCTTTCCAATGCAAGAAACTAGAACTAAATTGGAGGTAGGGAAGTGGGTCAAAAACAGGTTACAACAGTCGGAGGTCAAAACAGTTTTGAATTCAGCCTGTTTTCGTTTTAAGTTTTGGGTTGTTTGGGGTACTTAGGGTTGCATTGGGATCTTCTCACGAACGTGAGATATGGTTTATATACTTTATTAAGTATCTGCACTTGGGCTAAGGTTATGGTTTAGGGTAAGACCCCTTAATGGTAACAAACTTTTAGTATGTTTAAAATCAGGAAATCTGGAATGACAAAAGTATATATATGTATATCGGGGCCTTAACAGTATCTTTAAGGTTAGGGCCAGTGGGAGGTGTTAGTCAACATATGTAAGGGTATGAATATTCTATTTACAAAAACCATGGATATGTTTAAGTGGACGTTTGACTTAAAGTTTTGAGACTTAAAAACTAGGACTGTTTTGTGTAAAATATGAACGGGATAGTTATTAAACTTAATCAAGTTAAGGACTTGTTAGGGAAGGTTAATGGGATGGTTAGAGCTTATCAATGAGGTTTTTATATGGGAATAGACTAGATGTACATCATAGGTTGATGAGCCGTTTTAGTGGTTGGATCATGTATTGATTACGTGTTTTTGGTTTGATAGCTTGTTGCTAGTGCGAGGACTTGTGAAGAAGCTATCAGGTGAGTTTCATAGTCCCATTTTTAATAATGATTTTGACTTCTAGATGGGATGGAAGAGACACTGTGTTGAGTTATTTCTAAATTGTTGCTGTGAATGTTTTTATGGTTTGTGATGGACTTGTGTGTACATTATGTGATTAACTGCTATGTGATTTTTGATTGTGTATGATTTGGATCGGGGGACACGTGCCGTCTCAGTTATTGTGGTTTGACAAGGTGTGGCCTTGTGGTTTGACAAGGTAGTGGCCTTGTGGTTTGCCAAGGTAGTGGCCTTGTGGTTTGCCAAGGTAGTGGCCTTGGGATAGATACATAGGGTGATCATCTATGGTACCATGATGTTGTTTGGCAAGGTAGGAGCCTTGGATTGGTTTGGTATGATTGGTCTTGATTGATAGTTGTTAATACATAATTGTAACACATTGTCCATATGTTCTTTTGTTGATGATTGTTATTCACAGCTTGTAACTGATTTTGCGTTGGAGTCTAAACCTATGACTCTCACCAACTTTATGTTGACGTGTTTTAGTGTCTCTTTCAGGTGTGAATGTGGTTAAGCGTGTGGATAGAAGTGGCTAGACTTGGATGCCTTAGGATTTGCATATAGAAGGAGATCCCCGTTCCTTCTTAGTTTATTTTTATGTGTTTTGAATAAGTGATACTGTTGGCACATATATGTTTGTTTTGTTTGTGTTACTTGTTTGTCTTAGGTAAGAGGTAGGACTGTTACCTACTTACCTAGATTCCTGCATGTTGAGATATTGTCATGACATTTGTGTCGCCATTTATGACATTTCTTATATCATTTAGTTATCTCTATAGACACGCTATTGTTGTGATGATATCCATATGTCGTACCCCATATTCCGCCATGGTGGGGTGTGACAATTTATATCCTTTATACCTCCAAGACTCAAAATAAAGTATAAAAAACATATTTTAATTTATATTAAGCATATTATCATTTTATTGGTCTATTTAAAGGGTATTTATGTGCGATTTCAAAAAAACGTTACAAAATCATACACAACTTCAACAAGAAACTATATATTTATTCAATAAAACACAACTATGTATTTATTCAATAAAACACATTGAACCACAAAACAATACAAAATAATATTAAAAAAATATACATTTTAAATTATATATAAAATCTTCTTTAGGGTAAACTATAACAAAATTATATTAAATATTAAGTTACAAACTAAAAGTACACAAACCACAAATCCTTCCCATCAAGAAAAAAATGACCCCGCCCGTTGAGCGGGTTACGACGCTAGTATATATATATATATATATATATATATATATATATATATATATATATATATATATATATATATATATATATATATATATATATATATATATATATATATATATATATATATATATATATATATATATATATATATATATATATATATATATATATATATATATATATATATATATATATATATATATATATATATATATATATATATATATATATATATATATATATATATATATATATATATATATATATATATATATATATATATATATATATATATATATATATATATATAGGGGAGAGATCAAATAAAAAGACTTTTTTTTGTGAGAAGGATAAGAAGGATTTTTAGCCATTGATTTAAAATCAATGGATGAGATTAAATCACAATCCTAACAAACTAACTAACTAACCATCTAAACGTGTTTTTTTTAAAGTTCTTCAAAATTATGAAAAAATTCCAGTAAATCGGGTATGTTGGTGCAAAAAACTTTTGTGAAAAAAGTTTTTTTAATTTGAAGTTTTTTACGCCTTTTTAATGCACAAAAACGGATTTTTGATGCACAAAAACGTTTTCTTTTACGTTTTTTTTAGGTTTTTAGTGCATCAAGAATTCATTTTTATGCCCAACTTCTTTTGAATTTTTGCTTTAAAATATGATTCCGCATCAAACTATAATAAATTGAAAATTTTTTGAATGAAAAAAAATTTGTACACCAAAATTCACGTGTTTTTGCATCAATTTTTGTTTTTTGTGCATCAGAAAAACGTAAAAAACTCAAAATTAAAAAACGTTTATTCACAACTTTTTTATGCACCAACAAATCCGACAATTTAGGATTTTTTCAGAATTTTTTGAAGACTTTTTTAAAATCGTGTTTTGCTGGGTTAGTTAGTTAGTTAGTTAGTTAGGAATATGGATTGATCTTATCCATTAATTTTAAATTAGTGGCTGAAAATTCTTCTTATCCTTCTCACCATAAAAAGTCTTTTTATTTTAACTCTCCCCTATATATATATATATATATATATATATATATATATATATATATATATATATATATATATATATATATATATATATATATATATATATATATATATATATAGATTTTGGTTAAAATAGTGTAGGTGATTAAGATTGATAAAATAAAAAATGATGTGGTCCATTGGATGATTGATTATGACTGAGATTGTAATCAAATTAAATGAATGGCATGATTGCAATAAAATAAAAATTTAAAGGCATTGTGTACTAACTTTTTCATATTAATTCTAATGTAGTGATTCAATTCTAATATTTACACATGTCTCAATTAATGAAATTAATGATCTGGTTTTAATATATTCATCTAATAGCAAACAATTTTAATTTCACATGATACATGTCAATGGATAGCTGGATACAGTTTTCACTTTTCTTATTCTTTTTATTAGCCCATTGATATATAACACCATTTTGTACCATCTTTAAAAAGAGCCAATTTAAACGAAGCAATCACTTATTTCAATCAACGTAATTAAAAATTGGATAAAAAAGCGGAACGCTAGTTTCGTTCATTTCTTTAAAGATGATACATTTAAAATAATATTTTTTTAAAATGCAACTGAAAAATAGTAAAAAGCGGAATGCAAAGTTTTGTTTTATTTCTTTTTTATCCATATGTGAGATAAAAATAAATTTAAAAGTTCTTTTATTTTTTATTCATATGTTGATAGAATTTTTTGATCCTCGAAATTAGACCAAATTTCTTTCATCTTGTTCGATACATTCAAGGATTTTGACCAAGTTTTTTTCGTCTTTTCTTGAAACATCCAAAGATTTATACCAAGCTTCTTTCATATTTTCTTGATACACAAAAGTAATTGCTTTGATACAAAATTGATACATATTAAAAATCAACCCTCATCTTTGTTAATACAAACACTGCAAAAGTCAATTCTTATTTGATAAACAATATAAAAGTACAAATTAATACCATGATCACTAGAAATAGAAAAACACAAAAAAATAATATGTGATACATTCTTACTTTAATACATGATACACTAAAATTAAGACGCATAAGACACACTTTTTTAATCGACTAATTCAAAAATATAGTGGTAATATCTACAAACTTATGCATACGTAGTAGTTGACAAACAATTTAAATTATCTACTATCTTTATATAGCAGGGTTTTTCCCTAATAAAACTTTGACAAAATTCCTAATCAATTGCCACGTGTAATTCTAATTTTTAACAACCGTCCGATTAAAGGTATGAATAGAGCCAGTTCTTTGTTACATCATTTATCACTTTTTTCCCAAATCATTTTAAACTAGCCCTTTTCATCCGGTACCAGATTTAATCATCCTTGATATAAAACTAATCAAAATCAAAAATAATTAAACCATAAATCCATAACCTTTTCTGGATTTAGTGGAATCAAATAATCATATCATTTGTTTAAAATGATTTGGACCACCATTCATACATCAATCAAATCACAGATTACCTACAAATGAATGGTTTACAATGTATTTTGTGAATCAATACATGTTGAAACTACTTCAGATAGTGAAGATATGTTTTTAAACCATCGAGCATCTACAAATCAATGGTTCTTATTTGACAAAATCAGGTATACATATCTTTTTAATTTTATTTTGTAGATATTATTTGTTATTATTTCAATATAAAATCGTATAGATTATTTTGTGTTGTCCATAAATAATTTTTCTTTATTTTGTGTGTTTTTAATTTCAGTAATCTTTGAGGTTTTCAATAAGGAAAACAACTCTTATGAGTTCTTGAATATCGGATTGAATTTGTGTATCAAGAAATCATCTAATGGAGGTAATTTTTCATTTTAGGGTTTAATTGAATTTAAATTAAAATTAGTTAATAGTTTGCATTGATTGAATTATGTTTTCATAATTCGTATGATTTTGATTTCGAATTCGCTGAGAATATGTCGAAGAATTTATTTTCAAATTTTCAAATTTGTGATGAATCAAAGTGAATAATTTTCAAATGATTAATGTGATCATTATATTATATAAACTTAATATTAATGTATAATGATTATAGTTTAGTTTACAGTACTCTATGTAGTTGTTAAGATAAGGGAACACTTTCGTAATTGACCTTGGTTTTGGATATATGAGCAAGTTTTTGTTGGTTTGCAGACTTAGGGATACCTTTGAGATGCTTGGTTAAGTAATGTTTTATGTCACAATAAATTTAAGTCATTTTGTATCATTGATATTGTTTCTCAATGTATAGTATCTCATTATCTGATTTTGATGTGTATGGTAGGCTATATTGATTATAGATTCATGGATTGAGCTGGGATCTATCACCAAGCATAAGTAAGTCAAACGAAAGATATTTGTTTACTCTCAAGCAAATGTTAGATCAGACTTTTTGATTACATATCTAATTTTGTTTCAAATTTAAGTATCTTAAATTTTATTTTAAGTATGGTAATGTAACAAGAAGGATTGGATCCTTGAATCACAAGTCCCAAATGCCAAATATATCAGTGACGGCAACGCGATTTTTAAGTAAATATAGTTTTTTACATTGTATGTATTTTACTTTATTTGAAGGAAAAGGTACTGCAAACCTCATTATGGATCTCTAACATGGTTGAGGTTTTATTTGACTTAATATTCATGTACCATATGTATTTAATATGTGTAGCATCAACTGTTTTGAGTTTGATTTATGTGTCATATGATGAACGCTTGTGTTACATGCTCTCAAGGCTAGGGAAAAAGATAGCTCATGTAAGGTAACTTTTAAAACAGCAAGTCAGAGCTATCCAATGCTGATAAAAACCCAAACCACCTTAAGTCATTGCTTTACTCATCAAAAAAAGGAAGATGGTCAAATCTGGTGTAAGATAGAGGAATATCAAGAGGAATTGGATGACGAAAGGTATGATCATTCTTTCAAGTCTCATACTTTAGATTATGATATTAGGCTTTATGTTATAATATCAGTCTGGTTTTGATTTTAAACTGGAAGAAGCGAAGCAATACAAATAGAAAGTAAGGTTAATTTATGAACTTCAAGATATATTTATCTAAAATGCCATAAAGCCTTGCTCCTAAATGTTAGTCTATATAACATAATAGTTAGCTCAGACATTGATGAATTACGCGGGAGAGATATTGGGTCAAGTATCAATTAGTATTAGCATAAGGTATGAAACAACCATCTGCTCGAGTCGCCGATTAAAAATTTAAAAGTGTTTATTCTATCATTATTCAGGTTTTAGCTACCGTGAAGTCAGATTTTCATGATGCTTTCTGATCCGAATATGGAAACAAATATGCATAACAAAGAATGTGAAAGGAAGCAAGCTTAGGATGTCATCAGTTTTTAGTATCAAGGTGCATTTAAAATGACATATATTTGCAGGTTTGTTAATGCATTTATATAGTAACGGTAGTATTATAATAAATATGATGCTAAAATAGGGTGTATCAAAACAAAAAGGCTATAATTAAAACACATTTTATTAAGTTTTAAGAAAGGTTGAATGTCAAGGTATATTAGCGGCTAGAATAAGTTATCCAAACTACCCCTAATTACAATAGGTTAAGGTTAATTGTCTACTAAAATAAGAATTTACATTGTCTCATGATAACTTTCAACTTTAACTCCTGAAACCATAATTTGAATTCATCCCAAAAGTAACCCAGAATGCGAGTTGAATTAGAAGCAAGTAGTGATCGTGCATCCATATGATAGGAAAATGCTTAATTCATGTGAGGGTCACTATAAAATGGTTTGTATTATATCTTCAAGTTCCTAAAATATAGTAGATTCTTAAGTTGGTTGGAATAGTTTTCTAAATAATAGGACGTGTGCCAAAGAAGTCTGATTCTAACAAACTAAAAAGCATGGTCTGACACTCTGACTAACCCCTTTACTAATTATCAAAACTTGTGTGTAACTTTGTCCTGCAGGTCTTAATCAGGCCTGATCAAATGTGTTTTATAATAATATTATACGTAGTATAATGTTTTTATGCATTGTAAAATGTTCAGTTTAACAGAGTTTATACTACTCTATAGTAGAGAAATGGTTCTTTTTTCTTATGTTAATATTTGTATTTAGTAGCGGCAATTAGGAACAAGTTTGAGCAAGTTTATGTTGGTTGAAGTTAATTTAAAATAGATTAGTTATCTTCATGACCTAGAATGAATTAAAGTAATTTCTTGAGTAAGTTTGTGATACTTAAGCATTTGTAAGTGTAATTAGAAGACATATTATTTTCTCACATACTTTTATTTGTAATGGATGCTAATATTGGTACATTTTTTACAGTTTAAAAAGCTTGCCCAAGCATATGACGTAGTGAGTGATTCAGAAAAAAACGCTAGATTTTATATCAGGATGGTGAGGATGTGAAAAAAAGAAGGAATGTGTAGCGGTGGTTGTGAGAAAGTGGTGCAGTAGAACAAGGTTCCTGAGTCCATGTCGAGATGGGCATGCAGAATGGGCAGAAAAAAGGCAAGTAAATTAGATTTAACTTTCGTCTTGAACATAATCTATGGTATACACTTTTGATATGATAGACGTGTTAAGATACAGCTACAAAATCAAGTTAGGGACTGTTGAGGATTACTATCTTATGAGCTAATAAGCAATTATTAACAGTTCCTTTATATGTATGTTAACTTTTCATTTCATTAATGATGAGTGTATTTTAATAAAATATATGCAAGTTGGAAAGCTATACCAAATATGTAAGTAGCGTTTGTTTGTAATTGAAGTCTTGATTGAAGCTATTATAATAACTTTGTCTTACCATCCTATCCGTAGTTAACTTTCTGTTTCTAATACTATAAAGCTTAGACATAGATGACAACATTGATGACATTTTTTTTTATAAAACCCGAGTATAGCAATGATCGGCGACTAATACATTTTTAATTGTGATGTTGGCCAATTTGCTTTTACTCCAACTGTTAAGTTTAAGCCCTTCTTTGGTCATATTATGTAACAAACCTGGTAATTCTTGGGATGTTTAAATGAAATTAAGATCCATAAATTATGTAAGTACATAAGTTGCTAAACCGAAAAGCTGAATAAGATGTATACTTAATTCTTTTTAACCTTATAAAGTCAGTGTTATTATCTCCCTGTTCGTAAGATACTCATAAAGAATGTAGGTTCAAAGGTTTGTTTATATGTATGTATTCATAAATCCGTGTAAATGATTCCCTATAATATTGATCGTAGTTATTAATAGTGGGTGTAGAAAATGGAGTGTAGTACCTGGTTGCTGGCATTTTGAGGTAAGATAAGGAAATGCCTTGAAAGCCTTTTGTAATCTGCTGCTGAAACAATTTGCATCTATAAAGGTTGCATCAAATGACTAAGCAAGTATGAGTTGTTTGGTCTTTTGTGTAACTTGTGTTTTTTTAAGATTTTGTTTGACATATTTGGTTTTTTGCTAAACTACACATAAGAATCTGTGTAAATGAGTCTTATAACTTTGTTTGGTTTTTGTTTTCTTCAAAAATTTATTATGTGAATTTATGCACCTTTAACTTCAATGTGTTATAAAAACAACTCTTAAAGTATGATTACATATCTGTCAAGACGATAAACAAAAGTCAGGGACAAACCTTATTAAAGATTGGACTTTATTTGGAACGATCGGTTTTCTCTCATGGACAATTATACGTGGCCGTTTCAAGGGTAAAGAGTAAAAAAGGACTAAAGGTGTTGTGTTGTGATAAAGATGGTAACTACACCAACTCTACAACAAACGTTGTATATCGAGAAGTTCTTCACAAGTTATGAGTTTTGTTTCTTTATTTTAAGTTCCCCCAATATTTCTGTTTTTGCTTTTCAAGATTGTTTGTTGCAGCATATTTTTATTTTCACTGTTTTATGAATATGTTTGTTTCAAGATTATGGATATTTTTAGTATTCTACCATTTATATTTATTCAGTTTCTGTTTATAATCATTCTTGAGACTAGCCCGCCCTTGGGGCGCGCCTTGAGTCTAGTAACTTATATACCATTGATGCATGAAATATATATTCAATTGATACATTCACGTCTTTGAAAATAAATTTGATACTCCATAAAAAAAATTGATACACCACGTTTTTAAAAACCATCTGGTCAACTTGGTCGAGTTATCGGTTCATTGATTCGATCAACAAGTCAATCCGATCGAATCACCCGTTTACCAGTTCGACCATCAAATCAATTAGCATATCGTTAACTATTTGTCACTAAACAATTTTCACAATTATGCGCAAGTATACGTCTATTACTTTTAGTTCAGATATGTGATATAATAGTCAAACTGTCAAAGCCGTTTTCAACTAATTATTCATTGCCTAGATACGTGAAGCATAACTAAAATACATAGATACATATTAGCAAAATATAGTGGTTTAGTATGAACAAAAAAACAAGAAAAAATGAGGCACGGCCAGATGAGTCTTGTTCACAAACTTGTACGCAAAAATACTTGTACACAAAATTATTGATCCATATTAGAAAGTGTCAGTGATATGATATGATTACTCATCATAAAAATAATTACTAAAAATAGATCACCAAAATCTAAAACAACTCGTACATAAGGATAGAGGTGATACATCACTCGTGGAACTCGTACATCTCAAATCAAAGTAACTGATGAAGAAAGTTGCTCGATACACCAAATCTAAGAAACGTGAGTATTGGATTGGATTCGATTACAAGTAGGTATATTTACCCGATACACCAAAATCACCTTATGCACACGACTTATATTTAAACTGCACATACACAAATCTGTGTAAAATCTCAAATGACTGATAATGGTTGATACAAGTTAGCTACATCAATGAATTGTTAACTGTTCTAGTACTTATCCTAAAAGAAGTCATTAAACAAACAAAAATGACTAAATTTCACAGATACATATACAAAAAGTCAACATGAACCAAAAGTACACTATCCAAAATAAATCTTAAAAAAATGTAGCGCCTGCTAAGGAAAACCCAAGAACCAACGGACGACTGCGTTTGAAGCACGACGTTCGATCTGAAAACACGATGCTTTATTTTCCGATTTGATACAGCGGTGATTTATATTTTTTCGATATGAAATATCAACAATATACCAGAATCTTTTAGAAACCAACTGATACATCAGTATCTTTCGAAACAACTTACCTTTACAAACTGACGGATACATCGTATATTGGATTATTGGTGGTGATATTTTCAGTTCCTTGGAAAAAACCGATTTGGCCAGAGACGAGATTAAGGTTGTGTAAAAAGACATGGACTTACGGTGGCTTGCATAATCATCTATAAGATGATTTAGAAAAAATGATATCTAAAAGATGAGATCTAAAAGAGTGAAAGGAGTGAGTTATAGGAGAAAAAATGAGATCTGCAAGATGATATGAATAGACTGGACGGTTTATATTTATGTGGATGAGAGATTGTTTTAAAAAACCAAAATTGCCCTTTTAGTTTGTCTAATAAATTTTAAATTATGTTCAATTAACTTGATGGCATCTTATAACGATTAGAAGATCCAATGGTTTAGGAAGCTTTTTATTTTAACAATTTTAACAACATACATCATTTTAACTAAATTCTATATATATATATATATATATATATATATATATATATATATATATATATATATATATATATATATATATATATATATATATATATATATATATATATATATATATATATATACATATATATATATATATACATATATATATATATATACATATATATATATATATATACATATATATATATATATATATATATATATATATATATATATATATATATATATATATATATATATATATATATATATATATATATATATATATATATATATATATATATATATATATATATATATAATATTGGGTTAATGTGGTTGAGTAGTTTAAAATTGTTAAAATAAAAAACAATTAGTATCATTGGATCACTTGATTGATACTGGATGAGATGAATGGTTAATGAATGTCATTTATGTAATGATCATTAATTGGAAGGGCTATTATGTCTTAGCATATCATTTTTAAATAACATCATAAAATCATTTGTTTTTTTTATTCGCACATTTGTTTTGATCTCTTATATGAATCTGGTAAATTTTTAATGATACACACCCGTATACTTCTAATGTTTTTTTAATGTCATTTGAAAGGATTTAAAAGTGATACATATCTCATAGTAACAAAGTATGTAATACTAAATTGATATTAAGGGAAAATAACACGACATGTTGAACAAATTTACAATACTATTATTGATCATACATTACAAGTTTACAAGTGAGACAACAATCTATATAAAAACAATAGTAACACTCAAGTTCTATAAATAATAACACACCCATTTGTACACGAAATCACAAGCTGGTACACAATGTGAACTCG
The DNA here is from genome assembly GCA_025667525.1 of Glebionis coronaria. Lineage (NCBI taxonomy): Eukaryota > Viridiplantae > Streptophyta > Magnoliopsida > Asterales > Asteraceae > Glebionis > Glebionis coronaria. The sequence continues at coordinate 174,519 of JANFOE010002501.1, read as the reverse complement.
AGTCTCGACCACACACGACTGGTATACCACCGAATCCTACACCACCAACTCGAACACATCAAATGTCAAAATCGAAACCTTGCCACATAAAACCATTGTATCATTGATACACAAAAGATCGGAGAAGCAATGTATCCTTAATAAAAAATGGTGAACAAGTATTTCGTCCTAGCTTTGGCATTATTGACGGCTTACAATGGCAGTAAAAAGTTCATTGATACACGCAAATGATTACCGACAGTTACGATTCAAATATGCTCATCGGTAACATATCTCATAAACATGGTTGATACATCGCCTTGTAAGAAATTCTTGTTACTCGGTACAAAATAAATAATCTTGCAAGAAAATAATGCAAGTGGTGGGCCATCGTTAAAACCCAAAACAAAAATCTTATATGAAACTTACGATGATAAGATTAGCTCATTGGCTGAATCTTATATCATCCTATATATACTCGTACTTCAATTACCCAAGTGGTGTAGTATGCTTTTGTTTATTTTTTTATGTCTTCAATAGGAAGATTTCATGAAAGTAGGTGAGATCTATAATGGATAGTAATGTAGGGAAAGAAAATTTGTTTTTGAGATGATAAAAAGAGTGACGAAAGGTTTTTCAGTTACATAGGTATTATAAATGGTGTATTTCCAAAACTGCCCTTTTAATTTAATTGTGAAGTACTTTTTAAATAAATCATCTAATTAATAAGTTAAATGTCATTTTAATTAAAATAGTTGATCCGACGATTTAAAATGCTTTTCATTTTAACAACGTTAAGATACTACACTATTTTAACCAAAATCTATATATATATATATATATATATATATATATATATATATATATATATATATATATATATATATATATTACGAACTGACATCCATTTCATAATAATCCCATGCGACCGCTTGTTGAGTTAAGCTTAATAAACCGTCAATAAAAATGCTAGTAGACCGGATATCCGATCACTATACATCATTAATGTATATTTAAAGACGGAGAGATAAATAAACATACTGTAACGCGCGAGCTAAATTCGCTCTCGTGGAATCTCAAACAACAAATATACTCCGCACCTTGATTTCTTGCATATGTCCCATAAATACCAATTCCCAATTTTTAAATTAGCCTAACGAAAAGGATAACTACTATTTTCTCCGTTCTAAAATTAATTTTCTCCGACAAAAAGTGTACAATTTAAAAAAATTACATTTATATTCCGCACCATTATTTCTTATGTAGACCACTAAATTAGTATACACTTACAACCAATTATAATAATCCATTTTTTAAAAAACTCAATTTTCACTATTTTTTTAAAAATTAAATATCTCACAAACGGTAAATCGTCAAACGAAAATAAATACACCATTACAACGAGAATTAAATCATCTGTCTATCGAGGGGCACATGTATATACTTTCGACGAACTTTTTTTCGACTTTTTTTCTAAAGTCACGTCTGAGAGGAATCATGTATGATTCGTCACGAACCATGTATGATTCGTCACGAAACATATATGATTTTCTGAAAATCATATATGTTTCGTGACGAATCATACATGATTCCTCTAAGACGTGATTTAAGAAAAAAGTCGAAAAAAAAGCTCGTCGAAAGTATATACATGTGCCCCTCGATAGATAGATAATTTAATTCTCGTCGCGATGATATGTTTTGTTTTACGTAACGATTAACGGTTTGTGAGATATTTAATCTTTAAAAAATGAGTTTTTTTTACATTATAAAAATGAGTGGTTGTGATTGGTTAATTGAGTTTATGTAAAACTTATGAGGATCTTTTTCAATTTCTTACATATATCACATAAATACCAATTTTGAATTTTTAAATTAGCCTAAAGAAAAGGATAACTACTACTTTCTTCATTCTAAAATTACTCATAGCTAATTAATTTAAATTCTTTTTAAATTGTATAATTATAATTTTAAATAAAAATAATATAATAAATTTGATAAAACTTTGTTTTCTATTATTATTAGTAGTAGTGGACAATTCAATTTAAAAAAAAAACATAAACAATAATATTATTAAAAAATGTATATAATAAGTAAGATGCTTAATGGAAAACAAAAAAATGCAGCGTTTGATTCCGTTTTGTCGTTAGTCATAACTCAAAGGTCATAAGTCATGAGTATATTACCTCATCCAAACATAAATTATAAAATAAAGAGTTAAAATAAAAAAAACATATATTATAAAAGAACTAGAACGGTACCCGCGTAATGCGGCGGCGAGTACCTAATAACAAATTTTGAGACTAACAAATATTAGTCTGTTACTCATTGTAAAGTTTTAAAAAATCGAATTAAAAAACCTAATAAAATTGAAAAAGACTAAAAGTTAATAAAAATATATCAAAATGGATATCGAATTAAAAAACACAAAATTTTAAAAAATATAGTGAAATTAGATTATAAAAATAATAAATAAATAAAAAGATTTTTTAATTTAAAAGAAAAAATATTGTTACAAAAGGTTGTTATAAAAGTTTGTTACAAAAGGTTTTTAGAAAATGTTATTGTATATATAATGTTGATGAAGATATGAACAACTTGCTTTATTTAGTAGGTAAAAAAGTATGAATTTTCAGCTTTGCTATTTTAAAAAGGTCCCAAATGCTTTATATAGTAGTATAGATTAAAATGAATTTTAGTTATTTGTTAGAAATACGTTTTAACGTATATTAGAAGTATCAGTCACTCCACAATATTATTAATGTTGTAATAGCTCGTAGTTAATGAGTACTTATTTAGTTAAGTAAGAAACCGACTCATGGGCTTGTCATGGGCTGGCCCAAGCCCAATAGTGGCCTTGGATATAAATACCCCTTTCCACCATGGAAAGGGGTTGGTTGTTGATTTTCCATTTTATCATTTTAATAAAAACACATAGTTCTCTCTCACTTTCTCTCACTAGTTTCTCTCTCTAGGAATCTTCAACCCACTTCATAGATTAACAAGATTATCAATATTCTACATTTGGTATCAGAGCGCTATGGGGTGATTTAAGCTAATGATTTGTGTTGTTATTTAGTTTTTGATTGTATTAGTGTTCTTTAAGAAGATCTATCTTGATTCTTGGAGTTTTTGGTGATTTTATTGATTGGGATTAGAAGATAAGTATTGGGTTTTACTTATTTTAGTAGAAATCACAAAACTTTTTGGGTTATTTGGTAAAAATCTGGGTTTGTTTCTTCATTAATTTGATCGACTGTTACACGAACAAGTTTCTGTTTCCCAGTAAAAGTTCTGGATCAAAGGAAAGTTCCGGATCAAAGGAAAGTTCCGGATCAAAGGAAAGTTCCGGATCAAAGGAAAGTTCCGGATCAAGGGAAAGTTCCGGATCAAAGGAAAGTTTCGGATCAAAGGAAAGTTCCGGATCAAGGAAAGTTTCGAATCAGTTCTTCCGAACCAAAAGTTCCGGATCAAGGAAAGTTTCGACTCTGTTCTTCCGAACCAAAAGTTCCGGATCAAGGAAAAGTTCCGGATCAAATCTTCCGAACCAAAAGTTCCGGATCAAGGAGTTCCGAGCCAAAATCTTCTGAATCAACACTTCCGAATCAACAATTGTTCCGGATCAAGGATTTTTTAGAGGATTTAATCTTGATTTCTTACACAAAAACTCAACACAACTCACAAACTTTACTTCACTGCTCGATCAACCGATAATCTTTGTCTCTTTGAAGTGATCAAAATGAATCCGAATTCATTAATGCCTCAGATGACATCACTTACAGATATTTCCGTCATTACGGGAACGGATAATCGCCCTCCAATGCTCATTAAAGAAGTCTTTGAAGCATGGCAAGGCCGTATGATGTCATACATTAAGGGAAAACCGACATATGGGAGGCTTATGGTCAAGTCAATTCTAAATGGTCCACTTGATTATGGTACCATTGTGGTTAACAATGTGACTCGACCACGGGAGTTTGAAGAACTTACACCAGCCCAACAACTTGTTGCCGATGCAGACGAAAAGGCTCTTCAAACCATTCTCTAAGCTCTTCCACATGACATCTATCGAATGGTAAGTCAATATACGGTTGCAAAGGATTTATGGGAACGTCTGAAGGTGTTGCTACAAGGTACTTCTCTTACCAAACAGGAAAGGGAATGTCAGTTATATGATCTATTTGATAGATTCACGTACAGCCCAAGGGAAACGCTTCACGACTACTACTTCAGATTCACTACTCTCATGAATGATCTGAATGTATACAATCTCGTGATTGCTCCATTCCAGGTTAACACCAAGTTTTTGAATACTTTACCTCAAGCTGAATGGGGTGAGTATATTACCGATGTTAAGTTAACCAGGGATTTGCATAAGTGCAATTTGGATCAACTCTATGCTTTTCTTCAGCAGCATGAGAAACATGTGATCATGCACCGTTCGCCTCGAGGTATGTACCCTGATTCTTTAGCTTTGATGGCGAATCAACCAAGCTTGTCATACAATAACATTCCTTATATCATGGGACACCAAGCCTATCATCCATCACCGTACCTGACTCCAAGCTTCCCCCTAATATTCGATTCTATCGCAACCACCCACCTCACATCAGCAACAATATCGGTTTAATGCACCTTCATCACAATATGCTTCACAACCTCACCCAGCAAGCATTGCACCTTATGCTCAGTCTTCATTTTCTTCTTATTAAGAGAATGCAGCATATCCATCAAGCTACTCTGACCACATGAGTATTCCTTCTAGTGCTTATGCAGCTCAACAAGACCAAGCACTGTATTGTGATAATAATGAAGTCCCCATTCCTGAATTCAAACAAGGAACTGACCCAGTTGAAGTGTTAGCCACTATGTCTGCTTATCTCACAAGGACTTTAAGCAAACGAGGATTTAGAGGACCAGCTCCTACTAACAATCAGCTGAGGAATTCATCCAATTCTCGCCAACAAGCTACTATTGAGAATGGCAGGGTCATGGTTCAACCTATTCAACCTTATCAGGGGAGACCTACTACATCAACTACCAATGCACGCACGGTCAATCCTGCTCTAATGGTCAACACTCCTCCACGGGCTAATTCCACAGGCAAGTTGAGAATGATTACATTCTACAACTGTAAGGAAGAAGGTCACATGTCCAGGGATTGCAAAAAACCCAAGAGGAGAAAGGATGGTCAATGGTTTGCAGAGAAGATTTATCTGGTGAACTCTCAGGCACAAGGAAGGGAACTTGATGAAGAGGAGCTTGCATTTCTTGTTGATCCAGGGATTGCTGAACAAGATATTGTCACCACACAGAATGCAGCATACCAAGCAGATGATCTTGATGCTTATGATTCAGACTGTGATGAACTTCAATCTGCACAGGCAGCTCTTATGGCAACTATCTCTAGCTTAGGGCCAGAAAAAATATCTGAGGTACTTACTAATACCACTGATAATACCACTGATACTAGTATTCAACCACATCAAGTTGGGCAAGAGGGTGCTGATCCGAATGAGTCTTCGGTGGTGAGTCTTTCAAATGAGGAGACAATCAATGATAGCAATATCAATGTGAGTCCCTAGACTTTGAGTGATTCACAACCGGGAGCCATTTCGCATACGCATATTCCTGCTCAACAAGATTTGGTCATGGTTCCTGCTACATTACTTAGCCAAATGAATACTGCACTCTTAGAAACCCTAGCTAAGAATAAGAATTTGTCTGCTGAGCTTGCTTTGTGCAACGAAAAGGTTCAAACTTTGGAATTAGTTCCTTCGTCCACTGTTCTAACAAATCCCGAATATGATCATTTTTGAAACAAACAAATGAGTCATTTGCAAGAAATTGAGACCTTAAGAGCAGATCTTTCTAACGAACTTAAAGAAAAAGAGTTAGTGGTCACTAATTTTCACAAACTTCAAACGGATTTTGAGTTACTCGAGTCTAAGAAAAATGAAATGGAAATTAATGCGGCTAATAAGATTAGAAGTTTAGATTATTTGCTTTTAAGACAATACGCTGCCTCTCAACTAGTGCACTTATTTGATGCTTCGTTTAGAGAATTTAACTTATCACGTCAAAAAGGCCTTCCCCCTAACCCACGGTATGCAAAACAAGCTTTTATCCATAGTCCAAGAATTTATAATGCAACCCTATTAGGATTGGTCTTAGACCCGATTGTTATTTTCGATGATCGCACAAATAAGGATCTAGTTGATGAGAATCGGTCATACAACTTTGCAAAATATCCCGAGTGTGATTATTTTAAAATGAATCAGGAGCTTGCAAAAACGGATTTTAGAATTCGCTTCCATATGGATAAAGATTTCATCACAGCACCAACCTACATGTTAACTGAAGAAAACCCTAGTACACTTCCTACACTTGTCAAAATGGAAGGACCTAAGGAAATTCCAAAGGATCTTCCACCTGTTAGCACTGTATGGTTAAACTTGCAAGAGATTAATCAATACTTTGCTAGTTTTGACAAGGTCATTTTGGAATGTACGACTTCAAATGGCCTAAACGCCGGAGAATGGGCGTTCGAACACATGAACGAGGTGTTTAAGAATGAGATCAATCCGTTTGTCGAAAGTCTAAAAGGAAGTTTTGCATCTCTTTCGGAAAATCTTGAGTTTGAAATTGCAGAAGTTCAAAAAGTGTTTTATGAAATGGACACCGCTTACGAACTACAATTAATTGAAAAGGAAAAGATTTTATCCGAATATGACCGATTCTTGTCCCAACTAATTTCGTGTGATGTGCTTACTACTGTGAATGTTAATTATTTGAATGAGCTTACATCCGCTATGATTAAATGTGATGCTGTGAATATATTTGATGATGTGTGTGATCTCTCTGTAAATGTTGCTGATACTGTAAATGAGGTAGATAATCATTCTTGTCACGAATCTAACGCTGAATTTTTAAAGCTTCAAGATTCTTACAATTTACTTTCAAAACGTTTTAATCAACTTGAACAACATTGTATATCTTTAGAATTAAAACAACAAACTCAAAATGAGGATCTTTGGATAACAAATAGTTGTGAAAACAGTGTTGAGACGAGTGACAAGATGATTGCAATTGTTAAGGCATTAGAGGAAGAGATTATGAGATTAAAGAGAGATGTGTCATCAAATGAAACACTAAAATTGGAACTAGAGGCTGTAGAGTCTAAAAACCAGGACTTAGAAATTAGACTTTCGTCTATTCTAGGGGAGATGGATCGTGCAAGACAGGGAATGTCCAAACTTTATGGTTCACTAGAAGAACGCTTCGCTTTTAATGCGGCACAGCAACAATCTTATGTTGAACAATTGAACCAAAAATGTGAGGAAATCTCTGACTTAAATATCCAGCTCATTGACAAAAACATGGTTTTGGCCGAGTTAAAGGAGACACTTCTTCTCACCCGACAAGAAGCGGTTAATAACTTAGCTACCAACTCTGCACCATCCTCTAGTGCTCCAACAACCAAGTCAGTAGTGCTTTATAAGAACCCGCTCCATAAGAAAAATCCGGTTACCTACGATGATTATATGAGGAATGCAATTAAGCATGTAGATATTGTTAGGGATATTTTAGACGATCTTTATGCCTTAGATCCCTCAAGTAGCTACTATTATTCAGCTCATGAATATATTAAGCGAGTTCAATATTGCTTAGCATATTTGAAATACATAGGTAAACCAGGTTCTGCACTACTCACTAATCGACCCATTGTTGTAACTCCATTCAATAAGACCCCAGGAGCAAAACCGTCATTGGCACCATCAAGTAAGGCACCTTTAAAATCTGTTGCTAATGTTCCCACTTTGCCTTCTACATGATTAAAAGAGTCTACTAAGGCTAAAGGATCGCCACTCAAGAAAGATAAGATCAAGCCCTCCACTAGTAGTACCATCAAGAAGAAAGTAGAAGCTCATACTAGGAATATCAGTTCAGATTTAAATAAAAAGAATCATGTTAAGACTAAAAGCTCTGCGCCTGTGTAGAAGCCTAAACCATTTGTGAATTCTATTTTGAAATGTTGGAATTGTAATGAATGTATGTTTTCCCAACGTCATGATTTGTGTCTTATTGATCATGTGAATGAAATGAATGCCATTAGGAATGATCTTGAATGGAAGCCAACTGGTAGAACTCGTGCCCAAGTTGGATGGCAATGGCGTCCCACTGGTAGGACCTTTACATTAGATGGAAAAATGTGCCCTTTAACTAGGAATGCATCCATTGAGGTTAGGTCTCAGCGTCCTTTAGTTAGGAACACTAGCACTACAGTATGGAAACCGCGCCCTTTAATTAGGTCAGCCCCCACTATAGTGCCTATCAATGAAGAAATACCTCAGGATTTAAGCCAACTAGAATCTACACCACCAACTAGGAAGAAGGCTAGGAAATCTAAGAAACCTAGAGTTAGCAAATCTAAGATTATTAAATTTGTACCTGCTAATAACAAGGAACATTCAGATTCCAAAACCTATACATTGTCCTCGTCTGGTGATATTTTCAGGTGGTCCAAATCATCCTCTGGTATTTGGACTCCGGTTGTTCAAAGCATATGACCGGAGATCGCTCGATGCTCCGAAATTTCGTCAGCAAATTTCTTGGAACGGTTAAATTCGGTAATGATCATATTGCAAAGATAATGGGGTATGGTGAATATCAGATTGGAAACGTTACGATTTCAAGGGTATACTATGTAGAAGGTCTTGGTCATAATTTATTTTCAGTAGGACAATTTTGTGATTCCAACCTAGAGGTTGCTTTTCGACAACATACTTGTTTCATCCGCAACTTGGAAGGAAAAGATTTGTTGAAGGGGTCTCGTGGTGCAAATCTTTATACTTTGTCCTTACAAGACATGATGGCCGCCTCTCCAGTATGTCTTCTCTCTAAAGCATCTAAGACCAAGTCATGGTTATGGCATCGCAGATTATCTCATCTCAACTTTGATGCTATTAATCATCTTGCTAAAAACAAATTAGTTCGTGGTCTTCCAAAGCTCAAATCTCACAAGGACCATTTATGTTCCGCGTGTTCAAGGGGGAAAAGTACCAAGAAATCATACAAGCCCAAAGCTGAAGACACCAATCAAGAAAAACTTCATCTTTTGCATATGGATCTTTGTGGGCCAATGAGAACCAAAAGTGTGAGCGGTAAGAAATTCATCCTTGTTATTGTGGATGATTTCTCCAGGTTTACATGGGTTAGATTTTTACATACAAAGGATGAAGCACCGAAGGCTATCATCACTTTTCTGAAATTCATTCAGGTACGTTTAAATACTACTGTCCGCCGTATTCGTACAGATAATGGAACAGAGTTCGTCAACCAGACTCTTCGTGCTTACTATGAAGAAGTTGGTATCTCACATGAAACATCTGCTGCACGTACTCCACAACAAAACGGTGTCGTTGAAAGACGGAATCGTACGCTTATGGAAGCTGCTAGGACTATGCTGATTTATGCGAACACTCCATTGTTCTTGTGGGCAGAAGCTGTGTCTACTACATGTTTCACCCAAAACCGCTCTATTATTCGGAAACGCCATGGAAAAACACCTTACGAGCTTCTACATGATCGTAAACCCGATGTTTCATTCTTTCATGTGTTTGGTGCTCTTTGCTATCCAAACATTAATAGTGAGAACTTGGGCAAACTTCAACCGAAAGCCGATATTGGTATTTTCATTGGTTACTCACCCTCCAAGAAAGCATACCGAATTTACAACCGTCGTCTTGGTAAGATAGTAGAAACTATGGACGCAGATTTCGATGAGCTGACAGCGATGGCTTCTGAGCAACGCAGCTCTGAACCCGCGCTTCATGAGATGGGAACCGGTGCTATTAGTTCCGGATTAGTTCCCAATAATCCTACTTCTACATAATTTTTACCACCTACAAGGCCCGAGTGGGATAAACTGTTTCAACCGTTGTTTGATGAATTCTTTGATCCCCCAAATGATGAAGTTACAGCACCTGTAGTGATAGCTCCAATCCCTGAAGTTGTTGCTCAAGCTAATGAGGCTTTATCAAATGCATCTTCAATTAACATTGAACCGGATGCACCTCTACCAAGTGATTCTCAAACTACACCTGAATCGTCACCCTTACTTGTGCCTAATGATGTTGAAGAGGATTCTATTGATCACGATTTGGAATATGCTCACCTACAAGAGATTCCTTTTTTTGGTGTACCGATACCTGAAAACCCTTCAGCCGCGTCTACCTCAGAAGAAGCTCCTTCAATTGTTCATTCCAGACCACCACGGATTGAAAAACATAGCACCAAATGGACAAAAGATCACCCAATTAGGAATGTCATTGGAAGTCTCGATCGACCAGTCTCTACACGCCATGAATTACAAGAGAGTGCACTCTATTGCTATTTTGATGCATTTCTCTCCGAAGTTGAACCTAAAAATTGGCAACAGGCTATGACTCAATCATCTTGGATTGAAGCCATGCAGGAGGAACTAAATGAATTCCAAAGACTTGAAGTATGGGAATTAGTTCCTCTCCCTGACAAGGTTAACATCCTTACTTTGTTGTGGGTTTATAAGGTTAAACTCGATGAGATGGGTGCAGTCTTGAAGAATAAGGCTAGATTGGTTGCTAGAGGATACAAACAAGCCTTGGGTATCGACTTTGAAGAATCTTTTGCTCCTGTTGCAAGATTGGAGGCTATTAGGCTATTCCTTGCGTATGCTGCTCATATGAACATGATCGTCTATCAAATGGATGTGAAGACGGCATTTTTGAATGGTGAACTAAGGGAAGAAGTCTATGTTAGTCAGCTGGATGGGTTCGTTAGCACGGAGTTTCCTAATCATGTGTACAAGATTAAGAAGGCTCTCTATGGGTTGAAACAAGCTCCACGCGCGTGCTATGATCTCCTTTCAACATATCTCATTTCGGAAGGCTTCTCCAAAGGCAAGGTGGACCCCACTCTATTCACTCTCAATGAAGACAACGACATGATTCTGGTACAAATTTATGTTGATGATATAATATTTGCTGCCTCTAACATAGAATTGTCCAAACGCTTTGAGAAGATAATGTCCACACGCTTTTAGATGTCAATGATGGGAAAAATTTCATTTTTCTTAGGATTACAAATTTCTCAGAATCCTAGAGGCATCTTTATTAATCAATCCAAATATGCTCTAGAATCTTAAAAGAAATATAACTTTGAAAATTGTGACCCCGTGGACACTCCAATGGTGGAGAAATCCAAGTTAGATGAAGATAGGAATGGGATTATTGTCGATCCAAAACTTTACCGTGGGATGATCGGCACCCTTCTCTATCTGACTGCTAGCAGGCCTGATTTGCAATTTGCCGTATGCATGTGTGCCCGGTATCAGGCTCGGCCTACCGAAAAGCACCTACATGTTGTTAAAAGGATCTTTCGGTATCTCAAAGGAACACTTCATCGTGGTCTATGGTATCCGAAAGATTCCTCCATTGCTTTAATATCATACGCAGATGCTGATCATGCTGGGTGTCAAGACACGAGGCGTAGCACTTCTGGGTCTGTGCAACTCCTTGGAGACAGATTGATTAGTTGGTCTTCAAAAAGGCAGAAAAGCGCTGCAATTTCTAGCATGGAGGCTGAATACATCACCATGTCCGGTTGTTGTGCTCAAGTCCTTTGGATGAGATCACAACTAACTGACTACGGTTTGGGATTCAACAAAATCCCGATGTATTGTGACAACAAGAGCGCCATTGCCCTTTGCTGCAACTACGTTCAACACTCCCGGGCCAAGCACATAGACATTCGCTACCATTTCATTAAAGAGCAGGTGGAGAACGGAGTGATCGAGCTGTATTTTGTCACCACTGAGTATCAGCTGGCAGATATGTTCACCAAAGCCTTAGATCGAGGACGAATCGAGTTTTTGATCGACAAGCTTGGCATGAAATCATTCACTCCAGCGACTCTCAAAGAATTGGCAGAAGAATCAGCTGAATAGTGGTGGTAAACTATTCAGGCGTATCCTTTGTTCGTGATCATATATATTATCGTATATATATAAACCACAAAAAGAAAAATACAAAAATATAAAACCAAGAAAAACCATAAAAAAATATAAAACCTACAAAAACCATAAAAATTATAAAATCAAGAAAAAACCAAAAATATTTTTCGTTTTTTTAAAATCGGGCATGTCTTTTAGTACGGTAATATTTACGGCTTTAGAAATGTCGATCAATATTGACACGGCGCCATAAATAGAGTCCGTATAAAAGTTGTACATTTTTAAAACATGCCCATTATGGCTTGTAGTTATTTCAGACTGCAACCCGGTTTTCGCATTAAAGTCACGTATTTCCTTGGAAAACGTTGGCTCACAACGGGAATTAATTTTCTCGGGCATGATTTACAAGCCAAATCATGCAAAGGGATCAAGTTTACTTTACAACTTGGTCTAACACGAGTTAGTGTACGTGTCAGTGCATTAATTTGTCAAAATAAGAGAAATCTTATTGCCACCACGAATCAATCTTTTCAAGACATTAATTGGAAATGTTTTCATCAATATTTGACTCTTTAAACAATGACTACAGCTCTTTAAATAGAAAACGGGTCATCGTTTAAGGGGGAGAAAATATTAAATCATCTTCGTCATCAAAACGATTTTCAAAAATGTTTGTGGAAAATTAATTGGCTAAATGGTTTATGAGTGGTCTTGCTTTAGAATACGACTTGTGCTCGCTTAATGAGATTGGACTTGCTTTGGATCTCGGTGATTTGCTAATAGGATGCGTTGCTTAAGTTGTGTGAGGGTTAGAATAGTTATTACAATGAGATAGACTAACGATTGTTAAGTGAATAAACGGATGTTAGCCTAAACGAAGTTATTAACTAAAAAAGAAAAGAAAAGTAAAGTATAGGGTTAAATGTGACAAGGGGTGAATTTTGTTGAAAAATTTGACTTAGTCAAATCCCCTTCCCCGTTTTTCTTTTTCTAGTTTCTATCTTCTTTCTTTCTGCCGCCATTAACACACACTTACATACACTCAAGCTTTTACAAACTCTCGTTCTAATCATACAATCCGTTTCATTCAATCTAAAAGGTACAAACATCGAATCTTTAATTTCTAATTCGCCTAATTCATCATTTAAATCCAATTAATTGATTCGGGTAATCAAGTTTATCACATTAGGGTTCGTTTGCCTAAATTAGGGATTAATTGATTAGGGTTTTAGGTGGGTTTTACTCGGAATATCCTTAGAAAGATGATTTGTTGCCTTAGAATGCCTTAAAACTCACAATCGCGCTTAGAATAATCATTAAAAGGGTGCGTTTCGAACTTCCGGATGAACAAGGCTTTTGAAGTTCCGGATGAACTTCCGAATGAAGAAGTTCCGGATGAACTTCTGAATGAAGAAGTTCCGGATGAACTTCCGAATGAAGAAGTTCCGAACGAACTTCCGAATGAAGAGTTCCGAATGAACTTCCGAATGAAGAGTTTCGAATGAACTTCCGAATGAAGAGTTCCGAACGAACTTCCGAATGAAGAGTTCCGAAGGAACTTCCGAATGAAGAGTTCCGAATGAACTTCCGAATGAAGAGTTCCGAATGAACTTCCGAATGAAGAGTTCCGAAAGAACTTCTGAATGAAGAGTTCCGAATGAAGAGTTCCGAATGAAGAGTTCCGAATGAAGAGTTCCGAATGAAGAGTTGTTGGATTGATAGTTGTTTGCTTGTTATAATTACTTGTTGAAATGTGTTATGCTTAGAAGTCATAATGATATATATCTATATATTTTTTGTGCATCAACCTGTTATGTCTTATCTTAAGCAGATACGATGACTAATCCAACGGTACAAGCACTCCAAGATTCTAGATCAGCCGCAATTGCCGAAGCAATAACCCTCAAGTTCATACCAAACAATTACCGGCTGAAGCAAGTTTCAAAATCTACTCACCATGGATTCAAAGTCGCCATAGCAATCCTTGATCAATCTCACTTCAAGAATGCGTTAAGGAGTACTGCTTCGGTGCCATATGACTACATGTATGAATTCTGGGCTACCAAGGAAAGTACTTCAAACAAGATCACCTTCTCTCTCGACAACAAGCAGCAGACACTTACCGTTTCAGACTTCCGCAAGATATTTGGAATACGGGATACACCCAAAGGTATGTCATTTTCTAGGGATCCTACCAAAGACGAACTCATGGAGATGTTCGATGCTCTTGGATGTCCTGACATACGAGTTGTGTCTGAGTTTACCACCGCTAAAGTGGGTCAACCTTGGAGAGCAATCTTGGGTATTCTCAGTAGATGTCTTACACCTAAAACAAGTGGGCATGATGCTTTGCGTGGTCCAATTATGAACATCTTCTATGGAATGTACAAAGGCTCAAATGCAGATTATGCATTATTGATGTGGGAAGAATTTAACTTTCAACTCTTCCAAAACAAGAAGCTGAAGACTAATTTCTTTCCTTACCCTCGGTTTATCAAGCTTATTATTAATTACTTTATGAAGAATGATGTCTCTATTGATAAGCGTGCAGCAAGTCGTCATCACACTGAAGAGGCTGATCACACTGTGGATCTAAGGCATGAAGGACCATCTGGTGTTGTTATTCCTGGTCCTATTCCCGATTATCTTCTGACGGATAAAATTAAAGCTTATGCTGATTACAAACTACTGCTACTAGAAATCAAGAAGCTAAAAGCAAGCCTTCAGACAGGAGAAGACTCGTCTACTACGGTCAAGAGTAAAGGTAAACACAAGCAACCAGCTGATTTATCTGAACCCGAAACCAAGAAGAAGAAGACTGAGGCTAAGAAGGGAAAGAGCACGGCTGATGAGTTCGTTCTTCACGACGAAGAAGATGTTGATGTCGATCCTACTCTTGACAAGACTGAGAGAAAATTAATGAAGATAGCTATTGAAAAGAGTAGGAGAGACACGGGCGGTAGTGGTTCGGGTGCACAGATGAATATTGAAGAAGAGTACCAGGAGCCAGATGATATTGATGAGTTTGGATCACCTGAACGGTATTCTACTTCGAAGGAGACATCCATTGCTGTTTCAGCAAGTGTTGAAAAGGAGTCCGGTGCCCCTACAATCATGGTACCTACCCAGCCTTTAGTAACTCAACCTCCACCAATTCAGCCCTTACCAACCCGACCTGTACCAACACCATTCCTTCCACCTCCAATAACTCCCATCCTCAGTACTATAGTCACAACCGAGCCTCTTCAACCAACCCAGAGTAGCTCTGCATCATCTTCAATGGCTGCATTTGTAATGGCATAACTCTTGGATAAACATACGGATAATCAAAGAAAAGAGATGGATAATCTTCGCCAAGAGCTACATAGACGAGTTCAAAGTGAATAAGCATCTAAGAAAGCCCAAGAAGAGATGCTAGCTAAGTTCGCTGCAGAGATGGAGTTGACACGTAAAGCTCATGCAGAAGAACTAGCTCAGGTCAAACAGGCTGAAGCTGATAAGTATGAAGCACGAATCACGATTCTTCCAGCTATGAAGGATAAATACAAGGAGCCGAAACAGGCACTTGAAGCTTCTATTGAAGAGAGAGTGAAAGAATCCGTTGAGTCCCTTATGCCAAAACTGCGTGATGAGTTGAAGACACTCGCGGCTGATAACTTGATGATTAAGTCATCCAATCCTTCTGAATCCGCCTACAAAATTGCCTATGATTTAACGGATTTTGAATTAAAGAAGATCCTCAAAGCTCGTATGAGGGAAGTTGGATCTTTTGATAAGTCCAAAGTTCAGAGGACACTCTACAAGTCACTAAATGATGCTATCATGGAGGATGATCGGTTATTTAAAATGTTTGGAAGTGTGGTACCTTACCACATTCTACCTGAGGAGGAAAAGGATGATAGTGAACAAGAAGAGGGTGATGGTGAAGAAGAAGAAGAAGAAGAAGATGATGATGGTGACGATGATGGTGATGATGATGAGGATGATGATGATGATGATGATGGTGGTAATGGTGGTGATCGAAATAAGGAAAGTGCTAAGGGAAGCAACGAGGATGACGATGAGGATGATGATGGTAAACAGCCTGAAAAGGGGGATAAGGTTGCCAGCACAAAGAAACCATCTAAGACTGGTACCAAGTCTTAGAAAGATGCTGCGCAAAAGGAAAAATCCACCTCAACGGAATCAAGACGATCCAAGTGGCGCCATGATGTGAATGCTACTACGGCATCTTCGATTCCCGGTACATCTGTTGCTGTTTCTATACCTGTTACCACTAATCCTGTTAGTTCTTTTGTTGCTCCTGTGATTGTAGAATCAGTAACTGAACCTGAAGCTGCACAACACTCGCCTATTCATGACACCGCCGAGATGCCTGAATCAGAACCAGCAGATGTTCATGTTTCTACTCCTCTACAACAAGAACCACAATCTACTGTTCCCGAGTCATGAACACGGGACTGGGCGGACACATTGGAGATTGATGAAACTGCACCGCCACAAGCTTGGATCACGGCAGCTACTAAATATGATCCAATCACAGACGCTGACAGAGATGTTCTATATCTCCGTATCCGTAGTCCGATTGACTTGTGTGCATTTCTGGCTCATGAGTATAAGTCTTCGGTCACTCCGTCTTTGGTGAAGAGAGCACTAAAGGATAAGAGAATTCGCGCCAAAACCAGGTTAAGCCGAATGGAGTACGAGTATTATGCTGACGAGGTCCTGAAAGCTCTTAACACCGTTCAAAGGCCAGGCCTCCATGAATCAGAAAGAGCTCCACCTCCACTTGATCCTTCTCAAGATAATCAAATTGCTCTCGACTTCTTCGTCACCAATGATCTTGACTATCTCCTCAAGGGTTCATCAACGTACGCAACCTCCCTGACCTTGCTGAAAGCTGCTAACTGGGGGACAATACCCTGGATCGAGGAAAAGGTAAACCGACTCTGGGTCCCAAAGGTAACTCGTAATTATGATATGTATGCTGTTATAGGTGCATCACATTGGGACGAACGAGTCCGAAGGGCGTACAGAGGTTGCTGCTTAGCCAATTCAGGAAGCAACGTTAGATCCGATATTCGCATCTCCAGCATTTTGGGACTGAAAACTGAAGCCAAGAATGGCTATCATCATGTGACGGAGATTCGTCTAAAAAGGGAGGATGATAGAGAATACATAATACAGCAGGGATATTTTTCTATCATTCGCCTTGAAGATATCGAAGACATGTTGCTTATGATGACCCGTGATCAACTCACCCATCTTACTCGTGAAGAAATCATTGCCTTGAATACAGCACTTCGTATGTTCACACGAAGCGTTGTTATCAAGAAACGAGTTGAAGATCTTCAATTGGGAGTTGAAAGCTACCAAAGGAAGCTTAACGTGACCCGTCCAATGAACCAAGTTCTACCTCAACATGTCACAAGATGTCCTTATACCGGCATTTCTGTTCCGAGTTACGGGATTTTCTACTTGAACAGTCGTGGAATAATGAAGTTTATGAGGGTAGGTGAGCTTTATAAGTACAGTGACGGGACTCTCATATACGTCAGAGAAAAGTTGGAGCATCTTAATTCGGATGGGTCTTTACCAGAGATGACTGAGGATTGGCATCAGGGTTATCGGCAAATGGCGAAGTATGTGATCAAGAAGATTGATCAAAAGCTCCGGGAACGTAGATTGATGAGGAGCTTAGAAAGGTTCGTTGGTGGTAGACCATATTTAGTGCACCACAAGTTACTGCAACGATCCATCTAATGGGTCGTACATTTCAGGTCCACTTTATATTGGTTTTTAATTGTGAATATGTAAATTTGTGAATATTGTGCTTTTACGGCTTGATGTAGTGTTAAGGTATGATAATTTTTCAAGAATTTCTCACGAGATTCTAAATCTTTCAAAATATATCATACTAAAGCACTACAACTATCCCTTATTAATTTAAGGGGGAGCATTAACATGTTCTATGGCCAAACATCGATTTCATTTTTACCCAAAGACCGGTTAATCCATTCAATATCCCAAATATTAATGGTTAACATTTTGGATAAGGGGAGAATATGGGATTAAGGAGACTTAAATGATACTTGGCTAAAAGATGAAAAAGACTTAACGATAATCCAACTTAATATGTGTAAAGCACGTGTTAAGGGGGAGCGTTTTTGATGAACAAAACACCTAAGGTACAAAACTTTTGATTTCAATATCACAAGTACCTTAAGTGATTTTCAATGATTTTTCATGGTGGCTATACTTTCCCAAAACACGCTTAATTCACGACGGATGTGGTGACAAAAGGGTGGTAGGAATAGGTTTTAGTCCAATGATTCATCAGAGCCAATGGAATCTTCCCAAGGACAATTCCCTAGATAGAATTAGAAGTCCTAGGAAAGATGGAGAAAGATTGTAAACATAGCTGAGTACCGACTAATTACTGATGCTAGCACTGGAACAATCACAACAAGGTGCTAGTGATGATGTATTGGTAAGTACTGAAGGGGTTGAAGAATGAAAAAGAAATGTAAAGATAAAGGGTGTAAAGAAAGAAGCCCTCCTTACAACTTTAGGCAGAAACCGGGTCAATACATATGCTATTGAGATCATTTGTTAATGATTCTCGATATTGAAGAAAGACATCATGGACCCAGTGATGCAATGCACAACCCTTCCCAGCTAACTCAAATATCTCTCAAAAGGTATTTGTTTTAATCACACGGAGATCAACACGTTATCTATTGGTTTATTCACTCCGAATAGACTGATATTGAAAAGGTGTCATTCCTCTCCAGCCATCGCTCACTAAATCAAAACGCACTATCGAGTCTAGAGCCGCGAGATCATCAAAAGTCTCATTAGGACACTTTCCATTCATTCCTTGCTTTCTCACACACTGTGAAAAGTAAGAGATTTTCATGAGTCCTACGCAGTATTCCTGTAATATTGCCAGAACATCCGAGTAATACGTAAGTATTACAATGAAGATGGAAATCCTGCTTGAGCCAACATCAAACAAGCTCATGGTAGGTTACACGTGCGGTTCTTTTAGAACCAATCTTGTGAAAAACTGGAAAGAAACAGTAGTTTAATTCTTAATTGAACTTAAACTCGTTCCAGGCCTCTACGCATTATCATATGATCGTGCCAGAACACTCAGAGTGATTCTTTATTGATCACAGTGACGAGTGGAAATCCTTCTAGTGTTAACATCAAACAGCACTTGGTAGGTGACGTGCAAGATTCTTTATGAATTAAGCTCGTGATAACTGGAAAGCAACGATGGTGAAAATCTTAACTGAAATTCACTTGTTCCAGGCTTCATGAATTGACGGCTTCAATCACAAGAATAATTTATCCAAGTGATTCACTCTTTATGTTCGCAGTCAAGCTTAGTGATCGTCGAATAAAGAGAACGGGTTTACCCGCGAAATCCTGTCAGGAAGTTTCTTAATTGAGACTATCCGTCACAGTTACGATATCTAATATCGTCCAACGGTCTTCACCGACCGGAGGTAAAACGCTACCGATTTAGAATGAAATGTTCTAAGCCATTTCATTCGTGTCTTATCATGTTGCTGCGAAGACGGTGGCGTTGCGGTGTACCAGCTGAAGTCGTTCCCACATGCTTATGTTTTTTGGCATCAAAGTTCAGCAAAATTCAAGAAAGTGCAAAATGAAGTCTTCCGCTGTACCAAACTCTGAAGCTTTCGAGAATTCAACAAAAGACATAAGTGTGTGGAACATGGAGTCACGAGGAGGCAAGATTCACAAGAAGGCAAAGATCGCACGTGATTGGTCAAAAGAACAATGCTCTCAAGCCAAAGCCTAAAACATCAAATCAACATATTCACAACAAAAAGAAAGAAGAAAAGACTACGAGCTGAAGAACGAAGACTTAGTATAGTATGCTAGGTTTAGAACTTTGTAACGTGGAGTGACCTCCCTTAGGGGGAGATTGTTAGAAATACGTTTTAACGTATATTAGAAGTATCGGTCACTCCACAATATTATTAATGTTGTAATAGCTCGTAGTTAATGAGTACTTATTTAGTTAAGTAAGAAACCGACCCATGGGCTTGTCATGGGTCGGCCCAAGAACAATAGTGGCCTTGGATATAAATACCCCTTTCCACCATGGAAAGAGGTTGGTTGTTGATTTTCCATTTTATCATTTTAATGAAAAACACATAGTTCTCTCTCACTTTCTCTCACTAGTTTCTCTCTCTAGGAATCTTCAACCCACTTCATAGATTAACAAGATTATCAATATTCTACATTATTAGTTTAAAATCAAGACAATATTAACTACTTATTTTCTTTTAAAATTATTGTTTCAAACAAAAAATATATTTTAAAAAAAATATAATTCTTATAGCATTTCCTCTTGTACTTTTTGTAAATTACACTTTTACTTTTAGCTAGTTAATCTAAAACCTCTTTAGTAATATTTGTATAAATAATTTCAAATAAAAACAATATGATAAAATCAAAATAAATTTATTTTTAGAAGTGAATTATACTTTTAAAACAACCTTTAATGAAATAATGAACAACAATTGAGACAAATGTAATATCTTAACTCAGTAAAGAACTAACTAATTATTAACAAACTATCTGGCTAACTATTAAGAATATTATAAACGTTATATCTTAAAAGTTTTTGAAAAATTGTGAATTTTATTTTCAATATAAGGTATGGTGGTGCACAAAAAACTTGTTAATGGATATTTTTTAATATTGACTTTTTATATTTTTTTTAATGCACAAACATTTGAATTTTTATGCACAAAATAATTCTGATGCACATAATTTTTAATTTATTATACTCTGTTGTGGAAGAAAATTTTAAAGCAAAAAGTAAAAAAAAATGGATTTAAAAATAAATGTTGATGCAAAATAGAGGGATTTTAAAAAAATCTGTGTATCAAAGTTTCGTTTTTGTACATTAAAAATGTATAGAACTCAAAATAAATAAAAAATATTTACAAAAGTTTTATGCACCACGGTCCATATGTTGTGGGATTTTTTTTTGAAGTCTCAAAATGTTTTTGTTAATACAAGTAATGCCTAAAAACATTATTAGTGTTAACTAGTCTTTTTTAATTTTGATCACGACAAACTATAAAAACATTTATCGTCAAAGACAATCGAAAGACGAAGTATTCAACAAACACTATCATCAAGGTAATAATCATTTAAGTCTTACACAAACATATCTTAATCATTTTTAGTAATCATAGAAAGTGATTAACCTCAAAACTCACATTTTGACAAATGTGACAAAAGATTTTAATAAACTTTATTTTTAATAAAATATTTTATTAAAATAAAAAATGAAAATTTGAATATATAACATATTCCAAATGCCATAGCTTTGAAAGTAAAATCTACCTCAGATAACATTTCGCCACTAAAAGACAAAAAGAAGCGTAGTTTACTCTGGACGGTTCCCTAAATAGCTATGCGGTTCGATATCAATATTGAACCGCACTATAATTAAGGAACCGCGCCCAGAGAGCCGTTGGTTTTTGTCTCTTATAAATAGTGGATCGAATCTTCAGTTTCCAAGAACCTTTTCAGACATTCTTTCTGCCTCTTTTCTCTTTTATATATCCTAATCATTAGTAAATGATCACTTAATGTGTTAAGTATGTTTACTTATGATTATCCTCTTGATCCTCTTCATTACTTGTCCAAAGAAAAGATCACTCACACATTTGTGATGTGATTAAAGATGAAGCCTTGATGAAGATCATCCTTTCTTAGATATAGTCATGTTCATCGTTTTGTTTAGTTGAGTCTTGTGTAGATCCAATGTATTTGAGTATACTTGGATTAGTGTTGTGTTGATCCAATGTATTAGTGAATACTTGTATTAGTCTTGTGTAAATCCATTGTATATGTGTATACTTAGACTTGTCTTGTGTGGATCCAAGTTACATGTATATACTTAGACATGTCTTATCGAGTTGTAATAAGTTTTGTGTGTTAGTTTTCACTAAACTATAAAGTGATGTGTGTACGTGTCTTGTGAGTTCTCACTAAACTTGAAAGTGAAGAGTCGTGAAGATTGGTTCTAGCTTTAAATTTGAACTCGACATCTAGCCTTGTGTCAAAAAAGAAGATGGGCAACGAAGATTGGTTCTAACTTTCTATTAGAACTCGACATCTAGCCTTGTGTCAGAAAATGGTGAATTAGGTGACGTGTGTAGATTAGTCCTAGCTAAGATTAGGTCTCGACATTTAGCTTAGTGTCAGAAAATAATGTAAGCAACGTTGTAAGGTTTTCTCCACCAATAAGGGAGCTTGTGGATATAGTTGAAATCTTGAGTAATGTGTACTCGAGGCGTGGAGTAGGAACGAGGATAGAGCTTCGTTGCTGAACCACTATAAGTCTTGGTGGCGTACCTTAGGTTGTTTATTTCCTTACTCATTACTTATGCTTTTATTCTTACATTAATTAGGACCTTAAATAATAGATACTGTTGTCCCATATATTTAGATGATATAATACGAATTTAAGAAAGAAAATAGATGAAGAAGATGAATTATAGAGAGATAAAGTAGTGAGAGAAAGTAGAGAGAAATGGTTGGAAGTAGGTGAATGTTAGATTGAGAAGTGAGAGAAAACAATGAACCAACACCCTTCCTAACATGCTAGGAAGTGTATATATAGTCCACCCACATGCGGGCTTCTTAATAGACTATATGGTTTGGGCCGGGCTTTCCTTTTGGGATTTAGTTACTTACCATTGAACTTTAGCCTAAAGTTAAGCCCGTATAACACGACTAATATACTACCTATTACAATGTTCTAAAATACGATACATAATAAACATATGACCGAGCATTCTTGTTTGACTCAATATTTTGAGGCTAACAATCTCCCCCAATGAGAGGTCATAAACCTTGGTCATTTAGGAAATTTGTAGAGATTACTAATCTCGCCGTAAATGAGTCTTGAACGTGTAATCGTGGTCTTGTTCCTTCATGCTGTGATCTTTGAGCCTTTGTCGTTGTCTTTCGACTTTGTCTTTAAGCTTGAGATCTTCAAATCATCCTTGACTTGTCTTTGCCATCTTGCGATCTTGTGTCTTCATCCACATGCTCACACTATTAATTGTTGAATATGTCTTTAGGCATGAGAATGTGGTTTTGAATCTTTGACTTTGCTGAGTACACTGTAACGCTACCTTCTCGAGACAAAACATAGACACGGACTAAATGGCTTTGACATTCATCCTAAATCGGTAGCGTTTTACCTCCGGTCGTTGAAGACCGTTATACGATATTAAATACCGTACCTGTGATTAGGTAGATTCAATTAAGAATCTCCTTGACAGGGTTTCGCGGCTGTACTAGCCGTTCTCTGTACTCGACCGTCTCAAAGCAAGACTGCGAACATAAAGAGTGAATCAATTGGATAAATATCCGCTTGATTAAAGTCGTCAATTCAAATTCCTGGAACAAGTTTGATTCATAAAGAATCTTACCAATGTTGCTTTCCAGTTGACACAAGCTTGATTCATAAGAATCTCACAAGTCACCTACCGTAGCGCTGTTTGATGTTGACGCTAGAAGGATTTCCATTCGTCACTGTGAATATTAATGAATATTACTCTGAATGTTCTGGCAAGACCATAAAGATATTGCGTAGAAACCTGAAACGAGTTTGAATCAATTCAGAATCAAACCACTGTTGCTTTTCAGTTTTACACATGTTCAATTCATAAAGAATCTTACATATGACCTACCGCAGTGCTGTTTGATGTTAACACTGGAAGGATTTCCACTCATTATTGTGAATACTAATTAGTATCACTCTGAGTGTTCTAGCAATATCACAAGGATATAGTGTAGGACTCTCTTGATCTTCATCCGTGTGTCCTAACGAGATTTGATTGATCTCTTGGCTCTAGACTCGATTTGTGCACTTTTAGTGGTCAGAGGCTGGAGCAGATGCTACCTATTCAATATCAACTATCTCGAAGTGAGAATGTCAATAGAAGTCATGTTGTTCCCCGTGACAATAAAACAAACTTCTTTTGAGAGAAGCCTGAGTAGCTAGGAAAGGGTTGTGCATACATCATTGGGTCCATGATGAGTTGTCTTCATGATGTGTTGACCCGGTTTCTGCCTAAGTTGTATGGAGGGCTTCTTTCTTTACACCATTTATCCTTACATTTCTTTTTCATTCTTCAACCCCTTCAATGCTTACCAAGACATCATTACTAGCACCTTGTTGTGATTGTTCCAGTGCTAGCATCAGTACTTAGTCGGCATTCAGCTACGTTCACATTCTACTCCATCTTTCCTAAGGACTTCTAATAATCTATTGGATTTTCCCTGGGAAGATCCATCCGGTTCTGGTTGGATCATAGGACTTAAACCTAACCACCCTTTTGACACCAATAACGTCGTGAATTAAAGATGTTGTGGGTATTTGATCGTAACCATGAAAACCACTTCAAATGTCTAACAAGGTGTTTGAAAACATTTAACACCTTGATAGTTTTTTCGTTTCAGAAATACTCCCCCTTCACATGTGCATCGATAATCGAAAGTGTTTCGCACATGTAGGTAAGAGTTAAAGTGCTTGAGTCTTATATAATATCACATTTTAATCACATTTTCTCCCCCTATCTCTAATATATAAAATCTTTTGATATTAGAGATACCAAATTTGATTAAAATATATTTTGAAAAATAGTCTTGAAAATCGCCGGGAGAAAGATGTGTCAATCTTTTCATGATGTTAAAATGCTCCCCCTCAAAAATTGATCCAATTGAATTGTCATTATGAGGATGTGATCCACATTTCTCTTTTTGAGGATGGGAGTTTGTTGAACACACAATTTTTGAAAGATTTTGAATAATCATTGAAAAATCCTTGAAAAAATTGTGTTCAACGCTTTTTGAAAAATACTATTTCTTTTTGTCGAAGAGGTTTTTCTAAAGCATAAACTTGAGTTCATAGACTTTGAATGTCTTGACGAATCCACTCAAGTGTAAGAAGATTTCTCTTCTTTTGTTGAAGGTAAGAGCACGAAATCGTACACTCCCCCATGAATATAGATCCGGGTTGCAATCTGAAAGTGATTACAAGCCAATGTGTTGAGCTCAAAACGTTGAATGTTTTGTGACTAGCTCAACCCGTGATAGATTGCTCTACCCGTTGTTTGGAAATATTGTCCAAAATAGACAATTTCCTTTATTAAAAGAAGAAATGACATGTTTTGAAAAATATTTACAACTTTCATTCGAGCTTTATGTACACACCCGTGTCGTTATTGAGCGACATAGGCACGTCCATATTATCGATACTGAAAGACATGTAAAGAAGAATATTTTTTGATTTTGAAAGATTTTTTAATTTTGTATTTTGTTTTTATATGTTTTATATTTTTGTATTTTGCTTTTTCAAATATATTTTTAAAGGTAGATGTTTGAAAGATAAATCAAGCAGGCACCATTGCCAGAATCTCCAGGTCTGCTGGAGTCAAACATCTCATACCAATTTGCCTAACGAGGTACTCAAACCTATCTTTCGACAGAGCTTTCGTAAACAAGTCGGCTAATTGGTAATCGGTTCCAACAAAGTATAGTTCAACGATACCTCTTTCAACTTGTTCCTTAATGAAATGATATCGGACATCAATGTGCTTCGTGCGGGAATGTTGTACTGGGTTGCAGGAGATGGCTATGGCTGACTTTGAGTCACAATACATAGGTACTTTATCAAAGTGAAAGCCATAATCCATGAGTTGTGTTCTCATCCATAGAACTTGAGTACAACACGCAGATAGAGACACATACTCCGCTTCGGATGATGAAAGTGACGTGCAATCCTGCTTCTTGGAAGACCATCCCACAAGCTTATCTTGACCTAGAAATTGTGCACCACCAGAAGTACTTTTTCGTGTATCAAGACAACCTGCATGATCAGAATCTGAATAGGCCGTTAGAAAGAAACCGGTTTCCCTCGGATACCAGAGACCCAAATGAATGGTATTCCTAAGGTACTGAAAGATCCGTTTAACCTCCTTGAGGTGCTTTTCAGTGGGTCATGCTTGATATCGTGCACAATTGCATGTAGCATGATGAATATCAGGTCTGCTTGCTGTCAAATACATGAGGGACCCGATCATGGAACGATATCTCGTTTGATCTATGGGTAATCCCTCCAAGTCAGCATGTAGCGATGTGGTTGATAATGGTGTCCCAACGGGGTCACATGAAGTCATACCATGCTTTTTGATTATCTCTTGACAATACTTATCTTGGTTTATAAAGATAAAACTTGGGAATTGGTGAACTTGAATTCCAAGAAAGAATTTTAGTTCGCCCATCATAGACATTTCAAATTTGTTGTGCATGACTTTTTCAAACCATTTTGAAAGTTTTGGGTTTGTAGACCCGAAAAATAATGTCATCAACATAAATCTGCACAAGCAAAATGTCATCCCCATATTTATAAGTGAACAGAGCTAGATCAATGGAACCTTTTGAGAAACCTTTGGATACCAGAAATTTTGAGAGCTCGTCGTACCACGCCCTTGGAGCTTGCTTGAGTCCATATGGTGCCTTGTGGAGACGATACACCTTGTCAGGATAATGAGGATTGACGAATCCTTCCGGCTGCGTGACATAGACTTCTTCCTTCAAAGGACCGTTAAGAAACGCCGTCTTTACGTCCATTTGATAGACAGTGAATCCCTTATGTGCAGCATAAGCAAGGAAAATCCTGACCGCTTCCAAACGAGCAACTGGTGCAAATGATTCGTCAAAATCAATTCCCTCTTTCTGGCCATACCCCTTAGCCACTAGCCTAGCTTTGTTCTTGATGATCGTGTTTTCTTCATCCATCTTGTTTTTCTAGATCCAACGAAGATTTAAAGGAATCACATCGTATGGTCTGTCAACAAGTTCCCAGACTTTAAGTCTTTCAAATTTTTGAAGTTCATCCATCATCGATTCAATCCAAGCATGATCAGCCTTGGTTTCTTTGATGTTTTTCGGTTCATCAGTACTCACGGCGAGTGCGAACATACAAACATCACCATCGGTGGCTAGTTGTCGTCTAGTACGAACGGGCTGTGAAGGGTTTCCAGTTACGTGAACCAAAGGATGATCTCGAGTCCAATGATGTGTTGAAGGATGTCGTTGATAAAACGTATGCATATTTGACGGATCAACATGGCGAGTAGAGGACTCTCCAGTTTCATGTACCGGTGTACCGAATGGGTTGTGAAAACGTCATCGTCAGATAATGCATCGTCTGCTTGATTTGTGTTCTCTGGAGCAATGACAGTAGTTGTGGATGTTGTAGGATCGATTGTTGAAGTAATATTCTGAGGTAAATCTGCAGCAACCCGTGTTGAAGTAGATGAACTTGTATCCTTTTGTTGACGATGATCGGTATCATCATTCTTATCATGAGTGACAGCGGAAGACTTCGATACAACTTGTTTCTCCCCCGTGAAATATTCATCATACATTGGTCTATATAACATTTCCAACTATTCAATTGTCGTTTCGACTGTCATATCAGCTCTAGGAACATTTTCTGGAACCAGCGTTGAACTTGACGGTTCATTGCTGTGGTCTTGAGTTCCGAGTTCCGTGCGGTTGTGAACAGAAGTCGTTTGTCGTTGTGGATCGGGACTTAAACTGTTTTGTTCAAGTGCCATTTCTTGTAATTCATCAAATCTGATATGAATAGTATCGACTATCAATTTTGTTCTCTTGTTATATACTCTGTATCCCTTAGACTGAGTTGCATATCCCACTAAAATGCATGCATCACCTTTCTCTTTCATCTTGTCCAGATTTTCACCATCTCGAATAATGTAACACGTACATCCAAAAACATGAAGGTGTTTGAGTGAAGGTTTGCGATCATTAATTATATGATATGGTGTCTTTTCGTGTCTTGGGATAAGTAAGGAGCGGTTTTGTGTGTAGCATGCGGTTGACACGGCTTCGGCCCAAAAGTATAGTGGAAGTTTTGAAGCGGATAATAATGTTCGAGCAGCCTCAACTAAATTACGGTTTCGTCTTTCAACAACGCTATTTTGTTCGGGTGTTCGAGCAATAGATGTTTCATGTTCAATTCCTTCGGCTTCAAAATAGTTTCTCAGTTTTTAATTCAAAAATTTTGTACCTCTGTCAGTACGAACCACTTTAACTTGAGCTTGAAGACTACGTTGTATCACTTTAAGGAAGCTGATGAGAACATCGGGTGTTTCATCCTTAGACCTCAAGAAGTGAGTCCATGTGTACCTTGAGTAGTCATCGATAATTACCATAACGTATTTCTTCCCATTGATACTATGAACACGCATGGGACCACACAAATCTATATAAAGAAGATCTAACCGTCCTTTAGAGCTTGGTGTAGTCTTTGTCTTGTAACTACTCCGTTTAGCTTTACAAAGCTCACAAGAAGAAAAAAGATGATCTTTGATGAATTTCATGTTAGGAAGGCCTCGCACAATATCTTTCTTGGAAAGCAAGTTGATGGTATCAAAGTTAAGATGAGATAAACGTTGATGCCATTTCCAAATTCTGTTCATTCATTTCTCGAAAAGTTTTGGAAAGTTTTTCTTGCAAGTTATTATTATGTGGAAAACTACCAACGTCTTTTTGCAAAGCAAGTTCAAGAGAATGACAATATTTTTGAAGGAAATCAGTTTTGTGTTGAAGTAACTCAAAAGCCTTTTTATCAACATTTTCTTTATGTTTCGAAAGCTCAAGTTCAAGACGCTCACATTCTTTGATTTTATCAAGATATTTGCATGCAACATCAGAATATTCATCGATATCAGCACAAGATTGAAGAGTAACACACAAAATATCTTTGGAGAGACATTTTTCAAAGAGTAGATCATATTCGTTTGAAAAATCTGATTTGTCATTTTGGAGTTCATCAATTTCTTTTTCAAGAGACTCAACATATTTCAAATCATCAAACATTTCAGACCGAATCAAGTTTTCAAACTCAAGAACATGTTCTTTTATTATCTTTGTATTTGGTATTAGAAGTTATTTCACAAGCACAGTTATGTCGTGAGGAATCTCGATTTTCCACTTATCCTTTTGACGTTTTTCACAATCGCTTTCGACAATTGATTGAACATTATCAACGTGGTGTTTAAGAAAACCAAGTGTTTTTCTACTTTTGCTTTTAGAAGCATCTAGAGGCAAATAGTTAATATATTTAAAAACATTAGTTTTCCTCTTAGCGGCAAAAGCCTTTTTCCATTGAATTCTTCTTTGTTTGCATTCTAAAAAGAATTCCTCACGAGACTTCTGTTTTTGTGGAGTGAAAAGGCCATAAAGACTGTTTAGATAAGCATAGTTATATGGTTTCACAAAATCTTTATTAATCGATGATCTACTCTCCTCATCCCAAAGGGACGTCTCTTCACTATCGAGGTTAGCAACTGGGCAGTCATTATCAGTCCATTCAGACTCATCAAGATATAAGTGAGGGTTCGTAGCTTGAGCTTGTTCGAGGTACTTGGGGGTGGCAAAGCTAGGTTGACCCTTGAAAAACGACGGAGGTGCTATCATTCTGACGGTTTGAATAGAGTCATGTGTGTTATAAACAACATTTTTCAAAAAATTGACTTGTTCTTCGAGATCCTTTACTTTTTCAGTATCTTTGCTTTGTCTATTTTTGAAATCTTGTTTTATTGTTTCAACCTCTTTTTTCTTTTCGTCAAGAATTTTAGCTGAATCGGTGGTATTCATAGAAAGCCTCTGTTCAAGTTCATTAACTTTTGTTGTGGCAAGGTACGTTTTTTGACGTTCATCACTTAATAAAACATTAAATTGACGTTTTTCCTTAGTTAACAAAGCAAGAGCTTCGTTGTATTTATTTTCAAAATAGTTCTTTTTAACGTTGATGACACGAAATTTGTACCCCTCAAGCTCTTTGGTCTTTTGAAGAAGCTCCGCCCTATAACTATCAATGGTCTCACTAGCTTTTATGAGAGCGGCTTTGCTTTCTTCAAAGTTTTGAGTGAGCGCTGCGTTTGCCTTCTTTAAATGCTTTTGACTCTTTCTATTTTCATTGACATCTTTTTGTAAACTAGCAATTAAATTAGCAAGCGCGACACGCTCCTCGTCATCATACTCATTTGCATGTTGATCATCCTCAAACTCATTATTGCACATGTCTGATGAATCGGGTGTGGTATTGCTATCAACCGTTTCCATCATACACGTGTCAGTAATTGTTGTTGGTAGATCACTATGCTCATGTGTATCACCAAACACATTATATTCATCATCATCTTGTACCTTATCAATTGGCTCGGTATCAAAGATAGGACCATTGTCATCTTCAGTGACGTTAAGGACCTCATGAATATTTTCCATGTATGAATAATGTGCCTCGAGTTCTTGGTCGGAGAGTTCATCATCTATGTTGTCAAGCATTTCTCCTTCCTCAGCTGATAACTTGATTCCAGCTTCCATTTTCTTACACAACAGCATTTTTTCTTTATGATACCCATAATCTTTAACCCTCTTTGGCTGCCTGTATTCCCTAGCCAAATGCCCAAAACCTCTGCAGTTAAAACACTGAATCCCACTTTGTTGCACAACTTGAGTACCAACAGTTTCCCTATTTCCAACAACAGTAGCCACCCTCTGATTATCATACTTAGGTTGTCGATCATACTTTGAAGGACTCTCAGCACGCCTTCGTGTGTCATACCTTGGAGGACTCTGTGCATAGGTGTTCCTCGGGTTTGAAGATGTTCGAAGGTTGTTGTTGGTGGGTTTGTAGATTTTCTTGTATTCCTTCATAATGAAAGCTATTTGTTGCTTGAATTCCCTATCCTTTTGAGCTACTTCTTCATCACTGTCTTCTTCGGATGATTGCTCAGGTGTGGGTGATGGTGCTCTTGCAACTTCTTTGCCGCGGGATCGTGTTGGAGCATGTGACTTAGAGACAGTGGATGATCGTGGTGATGATGATTGAGTAGAGTAGGTCTTTGAAGTACGAGAGTGATAATCTGGGTAATGTTGAGTGGTAGACACCAAAGCAAGTGGATTGGAAATCTTTGTAACTCGTTCAGCTCGAAGTTCATTTGCCTCATTTGAAATTGTTTCAAAATGTCAAAGAGCTTGTGAGATGAAACTTCGTCTAACTTTTGTTGTTGTTTCACCAAGGTGACAAACCGTGTCCACTCTGGTTGAAGTTGCTGTAGAAATTGGACATTGACTTGCATGGTGGAAACTTGCAAGTTGTTTCGGGTCATATCATTCATTATCTTGTAGAATCGGGAGTAATAAGAATCAATTGATTCCCCATCCTTTGATGTAAACTTGCCAAAGTTCCAAAACATCCTCTTGTTTGTTAAGTGATTCACCTTGTTGCAATCTTTCAATAGTCGTCCACATATCTTGAGCAGTAGGGCATGCATCAACCATAGAGTAAATATCATCTCCAATGCCACTGAGAATTAAATAGATTGCTTCCTTCTCTGCATCAAACCAAGCACGAGTCTCTGGGGTGAGGTCGTTCCTCTTTTCATCACGTTCATATGCGGGTTGTACGTCACTTGTGTCTGTGGCTGGTACTGCAGGAACTTGAATCCTTGAGAGTTTATAGGGTCCTTCCAAAATACATTACCTTAAAGCATCACCGTTAGGTTTTGTGTCAAGATAACGTAGAAAGCGGGATTGCCATTGATCATATCGACCCGACACAAGCATTGGTGGTCTCTCGTTGTTACCCGCTACCATTATGTTGTTGTTCGTCACACGATATTCGGCAGTAGAATCCATCTCAATATTCTCTGAAATGATGAATCGAATGTGGATCTTAAGTAGTTGTGTTGTGATTGTTTGGTTGTTGAAATTCCGAAAAATTGCGATTTTTTCTCAGTCCGACAATAAATTCCTCAGTCCGACAAAACGGTTGACCTAAAAAATTTGTAATCACCAAATTTTGAAATCGAGCTAGAAATAGCCTAAAACTAGTATGGAAAAAATTTGATTTTACTTGACCTAAAAATTTTAACTCTTTTTTTTTAATCTTCGTGTAAACTATGTTCCGAGACTAGTCTAGATACTGGCTAAGTCTAAAAAATACTCGAACAAAATTAAGATGTCCATCGCAATGTGACCCATCACAATGTGACCCATCGCTCTCTGATCGTACTCTTAGATCACAGTCTGATCGTATTCTATGATCGTACTCTGATCGTACTCTAAGATCGCAGTCTGATCGCACTCTGATCGTACTCTATGATCGTAGTCTGATCGCAGTCTTGGATCGTAACGAGTGACCGTACTCTTAGATCGTACTCACTTGATCGTATTGGTGATCGTATCCAACGATCGTACTCTCCGATCGTACTCACCGATCGTACTGAGTGATCGTACCCTGATCGAAGCCTAGATCGTACTGAGCTATCGTAGTGAAGCGATCGTACCCTGATCGAAGCCTAGATCGTACTAAGCTATCATACGGAAGCGATCGTACCCTGATCGTATCCTAGATCGTACTTAGCAATCGTACTCCTTGATCGAAGCTTGGATCGTAGTGAGTTATCGTAGTCATAGATCATAACGTGGATCGTACTTGTTATCGCAGTTAGATCATAGTATTAGATCGTGACTATGGATCGCAAGTAGAAACCCCCAGGTTTTATGCAATCACAAAATTAGATCGTGCCCCAAAAAATAAGCCAAGACTTAAGAGCAACAAGAAAGAATGGATTTTTACCTTGGAATTAGTGATTCTAACCAAATGAAAGTAACCAAAATCTTACCACACGTATGAAAGATGTAGAGATGAAAGGAGGAAGATTTAGAGCACGAAAAACACAAGAAAAAACTTGAATCCGTAGATTTTATGTAAAAATCACACGAACTAAGTAGTAAATCAACCACGAATCATAAAACTACCCCATGGCGATTGATACCAATTGTTGTCCCATATATTTAGATGATATAATACGAATTTAAGAAAGAAAATAGATGAAGAAGATGAATTCTAGATGGAGAAAGTAGTGAGAGAAAGTAGAGAGAAATTGTTGGAACTAGGTGAATGTTAGATTGAGAAGTGAGAGAAAACAATGAACCAACATCCTTCCTAATATGCTAGGAAGGGTATATATAGTCCACCCACATGCGGGCTTCTTAATGGACTATATGGTTTGGGCCAGGCTTTCCTTTTGGGCTTTAGTTACTTATCAATGAACTTTAGCCTAAAGTTAAGCCCGTATAACACGACTAATATACTACCTATTACAACGTTCTAAAATACAATACATAAAAAACATATGACCAAGCATTCTTGTTTGACTCAATATTTTGAGGCTAACAGATACTATTCACCCCCCTACGAAGATTGGTGGCGTACCGATGGTCATTCAAGATCTTTGAAGTATATTGTGCTTTATAACTTAGATCGATCTATTGTCTCCTCAAATTAGAAGGGTTCGTTGTACTAATGTTTCTCTTTGGTCAAAACTATTTTTCAATAAAAATACACCTTTTAATTGGTAATTTAGAATCATATCTTGATTAGTAGCCTATATACATTTTAGATTTACTCTTGAAACATATCTACTAGTTTGTATCTTTCTTTCTGTAGGTACTCATGAAGACTAATCATTTACTTGATTGTGGATTGAGCTACTTGCATTTGTAGAAGATTCATCTCCTTTTGATCTTCAACATCTAAGGATGATGATATCAAGACTGATGTAAGTGATACTAGTCCTTGAAGACTTAGTATGCACTTTGGTCAAATTTGGGTGTTGCATTGGTCCGTAAAAGACTTGGTATGTACTTTGCGGCTAAGGTACGTTTTTGTCCTTCCACACGCCCTATTGATCATTCTATTGATCATTATTTGAGTATGTGATTTTTCTTGGCAGCCTTGCCTTGACATTTGTTTGTGGTATGTGATTCTATTCTCTCACCCTCTCAAACCTTCATGTTCTTAGATACTTGACTCACCAGGTGTTGTAGTGTGAGTTAGTAGTAGCTTAATGTATCAAGCATGATTTCTATGGTTTGCAACTTATACAATTAGTAGGCTATATATCATGTGTAATATGTGCAATTGAGCTCATCTCTAAGATGACTGATTAATCCTTTGAGATACCAAGCTATATCATAAGTTGTAGTTAGGATATTACACATTTGGAATTGAAATATTCCTAGGATATTGTCATTATAATCCTAAGCAATGATATTTGTCCGATCACGTGGGAGAGAAAGTGAATCTATACACTTGTTCATATTTTGTAAAAGTATAAGACAATTACTTGAAAGTGATCTTACTCTATATAACAAAATTGCTTGGTATGGTTCATTACCAAAGCCATCTAGAATTAAGCCAGAAAGGCATGTCTTAAACCACTATTGATGACACAAGCTCTTCGTTTCTACTACTTGAAGACTGTCACTCATCTCTTGAGAATTGAACTTAGCCTTGATTCACCCCTCTTGGTTTCTATCTTGTTTGTCTTTTCTTGCGAGTAGTCGTTTCTTCATATCGGTCTTATTCAGTCTTTTTCGATCTCGAATTAATTCGTAAAACAACACCACCGAGAGCCTTGAGGCTCTTGGCCAACCAAAGCAACACCAAACACCCCTTAAACCATGATTTAATTAATCCCACATGTTTTATTTACTTGTTTTGAAGATTAATTAAATAAGAACTTGAATTCAATAAGAATTAAAAGAAAAAGAAAAGGTTTTTGAGTTGCCGAACACGTGAAAGAAAATATTAAGATCACGATCACGTACACACAATAATTTAATAATCAAAATCGTCCGGTTGCTCCTTGTTCTTTGATGTGGCCGACGACAAGAGGGCAATAGGAGGCAAGGAGAAATTTTTATGTAAACCTAAAATTATGCTTATGTTTCCTGTGTTTTGTTTAATATGGGTTTAAGTTGGGTCATAGGCCAAACCCATCTTCTCCTTTTTGTCTCTTTTAGCCGCGGCACATGGGGCCCACATGGGGAACCCGTACTTTTCCCGAGTTAAATTATTTACGTGATCGTTCATGTTTAATTATCGTGACTTTTATATGTCATGTAGTTAACACATTTATAATATATACGTAATTACATGTTATTAAGTATCGTGTTACGTGAATTATATTATAAATAGAAAGTTTTAATTTTACCGTATTTTTGGATGTTTACTGTTCATGTGCACTGTTCATGGTATTTTAAATGCGGGTTTTACACCTAATAGGGTACCCTTTTCTTTTTCTCTATTTCTTATTTTCTACAAAAATAGTATTATTGTTCATGTGATGGTGTGTTTTTGTGAACTGAGTTATGAATTATCTGCTATAATATGTTGTTTAACTGTTTTGAGACCCATATTAGAGTTAATTTTGTTGTTTGTGGTATTTATTACAAGAATGCTTTGAAAAAAAATGACTAATCAACTCAAAAGGGGTGTTTGGGATAGTATGGTACAGGGTAGGGAGTAACCACCATGTACCATTTCTTAGCTTAATAGCTTCGTTGGTTCTAGGGTAGTTCATTTTTGGTAAAAAATTTGGGTTTCATTGTGGAATTTGGTCATGCCTATTTTGTGAAATTTTTGAGTAGTTGCCAAGATATTATGGACTGTTAGTTTTTTTGTCTTTTTGCTGTTGTTGTTTAGATAAGGGTCTATCATTCTAAATTTTTTAGTTTTGATTGATGTTTTCTCAAACTTGCACCAACTGATGACCAACTCTACAAGCTTATGAACACCAAAACAACAAAAAACCTTAGTTGCATAGATTTTTAGCTAGGCAATGTTTTAGGGTTTAGCTTTTGCTAATTTGGTAGATGATAGATAATATTAGGTATGAGGGTGTTTGGTTTTAACTTTTATAGCTTATTATGGCCTTGAGTTTATTCAAAAGTTCATTAATAATCCCCTAGCAATTCTTTGTCTATGAGGTTTCTATCTGTGCATTAGGCTTATAAGGAAACTGTCTACCCATTCTTGCTGTTCTATGGGTTTTGTGGTTTGATTTACTATGTTAAACATGCCCTATCTTGTAGGTTTGATACATGGTCTTGTGGTAGTGTAGGTTTCAGTAGCTTATTATAGCTTAATTTGTAAAAGTAAAGTCACCATAAGCATTTTGTAACCCCACTGTTAGTTTAAAGAGGAGCGTCTATCTATAAATTTATACTCAGCCTTGATGCTTGTGTGTGCATCTGTGTTTTTGTAGCTTATTGAGTTGCTAAGTAGGGCTTATTACTGTTTATTGTTGTCCTTTTGTGCCGTGTGATATCCAACAACAACCAAAAATAACCACAAGCAAGGGTCATAAATGGGATTTTTCTTATTGATGTTAAGGTCTATGCTTATTGTTATGCTTACTTTGGCTTATTTAGTTTGTGGTGTGCTTATATTTTGACTAACAATAAGCTTTGGTTATTTGGAAAGCCCTTATTGCTTATTTGAGCCTAACTTAAAAAGTCACCATTGCTAACAGCCTACTACCATTATAAAATTTAAAGTTTGTGTGCTTACAGTTGTTTTCTATGGCTTATTTCACTGTTCTGTGTGCTTATTACTGACTTCTAATAAAAGTTCACACACATGATAACGTAGCTGATCCTTTTACTAAGGCTTTGCCTAGACCAAAGGTAGTTAAGCATGCTAAGGTTATTGGGTTGCAACTAGCTAGCGAACTCATGCAATAAATATGTGATTAGTATTTGGATAAAGAATGTTAAGATATTATTAATTAATAAAATAAAGATTGGGTTTCGTTTATTCTTATTATTTAATTTTGTGACCTATTTTACATGTTTTAATACATAAATAAATTGTTATGCTAAATGTCTTTTGTCGATTAATAATATGGGAATATTATTAAATTTAGACAAATCAAAATAGAGATAAAGTATACTTGAAAGTATATTGATCGATTTTGTATGATATTAGATGAATCGAATATTCGACTTATCCCAACTATATGATTTTACTTTATGGATCTTTGTCATAAAGTAAATCATAAATAGTTATCCATAGACTTGAGATACCAGAAAACTGTTATGAGTCTAGTGCATCTCTGTGGAATAATCTAACGCTAAACATAACTGGTAGCTATAAAGATTATTTTTAGAAGTGTTGCAAAATTCATAAGTTTTGCTTGTAGTCAATATGTAATTTATTTCCTCCAATTTCGTTTTGGAGTTTAAGACAGTTGGGCCCCTCGTGGGATTAGTAAGATGTTTGTGTGGCCACACCCAAATTTGTTTTGGTAATACGAGAAACAGAATGGTTAATGAAAGGAATGGCTGAAATCCATATCCTTATTAACGTTGTATTAGAAATAAAAGGATTAAATAATGATGAATCATTAAAAGGTTTTATCCAGGAAACCTTACTCGAGTTGTACTAGTGACATTGCTAGTGTAACTAGACGCTAGTAAATGTAATCACGATATTCGAAATATGTCCAAGTGGGAGCTGAAAGTTTATGGACTGATATTTAATAGTCGTGTGATAGGAACGAACTTGAGATTACAGGATTGCACACAATACGTAAAGAGTTAATTTATTTAATAAATGTATTTATTATATTTATTAATTTATTTAATAAATATATTTATTACGTTTATTAAATTAAACCGAGATATAATATTAACGGTCGTTAAAAAATTAAGAGTTAAGTATTAACGAACGTTAAAGAATATATAGAAAGATGATTAAAAGAAAGAAGGACGGAAAGTTCCGGAACATCCCAAAGAGGGGTGTTCGAATGGCGGTTAGGGCACAAAGGGGAGAAGGAAAAAACTTTCCTTTTATGTGTTGGGCTACAAGATTTACCATGCCTATATATACATCCCATTACCCTCATAATTACACACACTTAAATCTCTCTTCTTTCTTTATCCCTTGGCCGATCGCAACACAACCCACAAAGGGGTTTTGGTGTGGTTTTTTTCTTGGTGCTCGGTTTTAGTTTAAATCTATTCCTAGCCTCTCTCTAGGGTTGTTGGGTAGATTTTCTACAAGCGTTATAGCTCGGTTTACACGTGCTAGAATCACGGTTAGCTCGTTGTATTACGTGTGTACAAGATCGTAACATAGTCTTACTTTAGACTATATCTTGGTTATATACGGTATAAACCCGAATTGGTGATTCGTTCTTCATCTTGTGGATTTGGTTTAGCGTAAAGGTATGTAACCCTAATTCGATTAATTATAATTGTGTCATTATTATGAACTTGTTAAATCGCTTTCGCTATGTGTGCTTTGATCTCGTTTACAGTTTTGTGTAATTGTTATGAACTATATAAACCTACAGAAATAAAAATTGAGTTTCGTTTATTCTTATTATTTAGTTTTGTATCCTATTTTATATGTTTTAATCCATGAATAAAGTGTTATGCTAAATGTCCGTTGTCGATTAATAATATGGGAGTATTATTAAATTAAGACAATTCAAATTGCGATAGAGTATACTTGAAAGTATATTGATCGATTTTGGATGATATTCGATGGATCGAAAATTATATGAATATACTTTATGGATCTTTGTCATTAAGTATATCATAAATAGTAATACTTAGACTTGAGATACCAGAAAACTATTAGGAATCTAGTGCATCTCTGTGGAATAATCTAACGCTAAACATAACTGGTAGTTATAAGGGTTATTTTCAGACGTGTTGCAAAGTTCATTGGTTTTGCTTTTAGTCAATATAGAATTTATTTCCTCCAATTCGTTTTGGAGTTATAATACAGCTGGGCCCCTCGTGGGATTAGTAAGATGTTTGTGTGGCCACACCCAAATGTGTTTTGGTAATCTTATTAATCTGTGAATGAGAAACAGAATGGTTAATGAAAGGAATGACTGCGATCCATATCCTTATTAACGTTGTATTAGAAATCAAAGGATAAAAATAACGATGAATCATTAAAAGGTTTTATCTAGGAGACCTTACTCAGTTGTACTAGAGGAATTGGTAGTGTAACTAGACGCTAGTTAATGTGTTTACACTATATAAATTTGTCCAAGTGGGAGCTGCAAGTTTATGGACATAAATTTAGTAGTCGTGTGTTAGGATCGAACTCGAGATTACGGGATTGCACACAATACTTAAAGAGTTAATTATTTAAGAAATATATTTATTATTTATTAAAATAAATCGAGCTCTATAATATAATGAACGTTATTTATTAAAATTTAAGTATAAACGATCGTTATAGAACAAAAAGGAAGGAGAAATTTTTTTTACGAAACACCCCTAGGGTGAGATGCATAGGCGGTCAAAAGGGGAAGGGGTAAAGGGTATTTGTTAAAATTCGGCCTCAAGTTTAACTGCCTATATAAACACCCTTAACCCTCATAATTTTTTTTATTCCATCTCTTTCTTTCTCTTTGGCCGATCGCAACACCAAACACCCTTAGGGTTTTGGTTTGGTTTCTTGGTTTTTGGTTTATGATTATAATCTAGTCCTAGCTCCTCTCTAGGTTTGTTGGGTAGATTTTCTACAAGGCGTAGTAGCTCGATGTACACGTACTAGACTTACGGTTAGCTCGTTGTATTACGTGTGTACAAGAACGTTATATAGTCTTATCATAGACTATATCTTTGTGATCATACGTAAACCCTAATTTGGTGAATTAGGTTTTGTTCGAGGGAATTGCTTTGCAAAAGGTACGTAAACCCTAACTCGATTAATTATAATTGTGTTAATTAATGATCTTGTATCGCTTCGGCTATATGTTTTATGATCTCGTTTAGAGTTTTATAATTATTATCAATATTAAACCTTTAAGTGCCGCACGAAAGATCATCGTAGAGACAAGTTCGTGACATATTTTCCTTAAAAAAAGTTCGATGTTTAATTAGTGCCCAATTAAATGTCAATAGGAGCTGAAATCATTAACTAACTCGCCGTTGAGAAATCCCTCATATATAATGACACATGCAAGATATTTCATGTCTGTATTAATATATATTTTAAGTGCCAACATGTAAGGCTATAAATCTGGACAACAAACGCCTTCTTGTCCTATAAATACACCTCGATTGTTGAACACTCCAAAACCCACACCCAATTCATTTGTTATCTCTTGAAACATATAAAAATAAACAATGGCTGATTTCCTTGTTAACGCAGGCCATATACCTGACGTCCAGGAACTGAAAAATGGGACTAACGGAAAAATACCAGATAGGTTTCTCCGTGATCTGAACGAACGACCGTTGCCCACAATCCCTTCTCATATCTCGAGTAGTATACCAGTCATTGATCTTTCAAAACTCATGAAAGGAAAGAAAGAAGAATTTCATGACGAAATGTTGAAGTTTACTGCTTCTTGTGAGGAGTGGGGGTTTTTCCAGGTATATTATTATGTCAACAAAGCTATTTTTGACTATAAATTCAAGAAAAGCATGCAAATTTGTATACTGGAAAAGAAATCTTTGTGATATATATACTATTTATAGCACGATGAAAACTAGATCTATCTTTTTTTCAGGTAATCAACCATGGAATAGATCTTGATTTACTTGACAAGATGGAGAAACTGGCTATGGAGTTCTTCATGCTTCCTATTGAAGAGAAGCAGAAGTATCCAATGGCACCAGGAACAATTCAGGGATATGGGCAAGCTTTTGTGTTCTCAGAAGATCAAAAACTAGATTGGTGCAATATGTATGCTCTTGGTGTAGTGCCTGACTATATAAGAGTCCCAAAACTATGGACGACCAACCCACCTGCGTTTGGGTACGTAGCTAAATATGTAACTTCTCAACTTAAAAAAGTACAGCATTAGCTCTTTGTAAAAGTACAGCATTCGATCTGAATTTTTGATGGTTAAGAAAGCACTTACCTTTGGAAGCTTCGATAACCTATATTACGGAAGTTTCTAGATTTTACTGCTTATTTAATTACTTATGTTGTTACACTTTACGGGTATTCTGTATGTTTTTTTGGTGACTAATTGACGTGGCTGGTTTTTGACGAACTTATATTATCTCTTGCAGCAACACTTTGGATGCTTACTCATTAGAGCTTAGAAAACTATTCAAAGAACTTTTAGGATTTGTAGCACTGAGCCTAGGTCTTAATGAGAATACTTTTGAAGAAAGGTTTGGGGAGTGTGTACAAGCAGTGAGAATGAACTACTACCCTCCATGTCCGAGCCCTGATCTTGTGATGGGTTTAAGCCCCCATTCAGATGGAAGTGCTCTTACGTTGTTGCAACAAAGAAAAGATAGCAGCGTGGGGCTTCAAATACTCAAAAACAAAACATGGGTGCCCGTTCAACCTCTTCCAAATGCACTTGTGATTAACATAGGAGACACCATAGAGGTGAAGTAATTTATATAGAATCTATTATTTTTGGTTTACAATGATGCCTAGATCACCATCTAACCCAAACATTACTCTTAAACTATAGAAATATTGATGAACCCTTAAAAGTATTCGTTAATCTTCTTTAATTTTAATGTTGGTGACACTAAAGTTTCCTTATTATGCTTGCTCCTTTTCCGTTAAAAGCAGTAGGGATTTTGATAATTTTGTGTCTTTGTAATATTGCCTTCAATTCTAAATGAGTTACTTATATATGCTTATAGGTTTTGACAAATGGGAGATACAAGAGCGCGGAACATAGAGCCGTGACAGACAAAGACAATGACCGCTTAACTCTTGTTACATTTTATGCTCCGAGTTATCACATAGAAATAGCTCCGATGGAAGAATTGGTGGATGATGATAACCCCGCCATGTATAGAAAGTACAACCATGGAGAGTATAGTAAGCACTATGTAACCAACAAACTACAAGGCAAGAAATCCCTTGACTTTGCTAAAATACTACCCTAAACAAAATTCTAGACCTGGAATTTTGGTTTTACGTCTAACGTGTGTTTGGTCTTTACCTCTTCATACGCAAGTGTTTGTTTGGTTTCCCTGTTTGGTGCTTCGCTTTTACATCCCCTTGGTTTTGATACATGTTAATCATTAATTATGTATTGCCGTCTGTCTTTGTTTACCTTGTTTCAAAATTACTGTGAGTTCTTAAAACTATCGTTTGTAAGCCAAAAGTATGTTTGTAATGATCAATAAATACTGTTTAAGTTTTGTGTCTTTTAACTATATGTATATGTGTTAGACAATAAAAACCCGTGAGTTTTATGTATTATCTATTTACTGTATATGTGGTAAATTCTAATAGACTTAACCAATAAACTGGGTTTCTTCGTAGTTTCGAGCAACGAAATCATCAAAGCTCGGATTAATCATAAAATTAAATACAAAATAAAACATTAAACACAAAATAAAACATAGAAAATAAACATTAACCTAAGGCACTGCACCATCCGCTTAATCTTCTTAAACTTCAACCACGGCAACACAAATGCACAAGGTCCTGCCGATTCTTCTTCATAAACATCAATTGTGGATTGTAACTTTAACACAAACGTCAAACTATATAGATATATGTATGGATTTGTGACTCATTGGGGTAAAGTTATATATACCTTATAAAGCGAATCATTAAGAAAATTCCTTTTAGGAAACGTGAATAAACTTACAAAACTCACTAAAAACGGATATAATTCACGATAGTGATCCCGGATCGTTTTTGTCTAGAAAATCGTGAATTTGAGACTTTCGTTTTAGTTTGGAAAATTAATATTGAATGATTTTAGCCGTTAACTAAATCCAACATTTAAAATTAAAAAACCTATAACGCAATCACGCGAATAAGGTAACTCGAGGCAATGTCAAAAATATTATTAAAATTCTAAAATCTAACTTTTATTTTCTTTTAATTGATTTTATTAAACATCTACTTTATAAAACTCAAATCATAAGATTAAGTCTACTGGGTCAGAGGCCCAATTACATTAATAACCTAAAACTAGTTAAGCCCATAAGGGAAAGAAATAAGGTACGGATCAAAGTGGACTCAATAAGCCCAATAAGACAACTATAAGCAATGAAAAAGTAATATGATTAAAATGATGACCTGAACAAAAAACTTTAAAGGCGCAAGACATGATAATGCACCAAATTAAGCATAGAAGCCTAAAATCACAAGAATAAACTAATGAAACTCAAATTCAAACAAAATCTACACTTAGCTTATCGAATAAGCAAATGTACAAGTCTAGAAAAGACAAAATAGTCGATCCCAACAAATGGATTGGCCAAATGTTGTATAACTTATACACAATGTCTATTTCGCACAAAAAATGATTTCTACATATTTAGAATCCAATTAAGCTCAAAAGATAACCTAAA
Source organism: Glebionis coronaria (assembly GCA_025667525.1). NCBI lineage: Eukaryota > Viridiplantae > Streptophyta > Magnoliopsida > Asterales > Asteraceae > Glebionis > Glebionis coronaria. The sequence goes on along the minus strand of JANFOE010002501.1, from coordinate 131,279 downwards.
ATCTATGAAAAACTTAAATAGCTTATTATTCATCTAAGGAAACGATTATATGTTAAATGGAAAACAATGCAAAGGTATAACAAGAAAAGCAAGTAGTAGAGATGGTTATGGTTGTGATGTTGGTTAATTAAGGTTAAACAAGGCTAAGCTTCAAGAGGATGAGATTGGTCGAGTGGTCTTAGTTGGAGATGGGATTGCACGTGTTTATGAGTTGAACGATCGATCTAAGTTTAGAATGCACTAGGTATGCAACTTATTATTATGTGGTGATATGTCTTTACAAGAAATCTTACTTTAAGGGGAAGCTTGTTTCATTCGTGAAAGATCAAGATTTGAAGATTGGTTTTGTCATCATCAAATAGGGGAAGATTGTTGGGAATTAATTTGATGAGACAAAACAATAATAATGAAACAAGAAGGACTTATATGCAAATATCAAGCTTTACAAGAATATGAAGCCCTTTCATACAACAACGAGGACTTATTAGCAAAAGATGGAGGGACTTCTAGTGTAATTAGATGTCTTGTAAAGAGAGTTATGTGTAGTATATAAACACACACCCTGCATAGGTTTATTCATTCAATTATTCACAATGTAACCCAAAAGTGTCTTCGTGTTCTAGGCGTGGGATTTAATGTATACACGCCTAGAGGTTACTTGTAATCGTTTAATGCAAGTAATCGTTTGGAATAAAGTAATCGTTGGAAGTAAACACCTTGTTTATGTGTCTTGTTCAATTCCGCTATGTTTATCATATGAATGAGATGCATATCCTAGTAAGCTTAATCGATCCATGAATAATGGTTTCCACAATTTCTAGGAGATCTGCATTCCCTCATGAAGTGCCCCATGTGATGACAGTTGTAGCACTCAACTTTGGATTTATCAAATCCAGCAGTGTCTTTAGCATTGAAGGTCATCTTCTTCTTGAACCTTCTATTCCACCTATTTGCTCTTATACTAGCAAGAGCCATGTTCCACTTGATGTCCATCTCTTCCAAGTGTTCATCACTTATCTGCTCAAGGTCCTCATATGTAATCACTGAACCATTGGGCAAAGAAGAAATGTAAGCAAAAACTGTATCCAAATCCAAACCAGCAGGTTTAACTCTTGGGGAGTCATTCATGAATGTGTCAGCGTCTGAAAAGGAGACGTTGACAGGACTTGTTCCAGCGCTGACAAATGATGATCCAGTAACTGGATGCATAAATGAGTCCTTCTGATTGAATTGACCTTCACTATGAGAGAAGAAGGCCATGTTGCTGGTGCTAGCTTTGCTTCCATGTGCTGAAAGAGTTTCATCTTCCAACAGTCTTAGTTTGTTGTAGATGTCATCAAACGAAGAGCTCTTGTAAGTATTATTGGCAAGAATAGATCTTGCCTCAATCTTCCATGTCTCACCAAGACTTTTCAGAAAAGTAGCATTGGTGTCAATATCACCAACTTGTGTCCCCATGAAGGACAACTTGCTTGTGATGTCAAGCAATCTGCTTCTCACACTGCTCAGTTTCTCATTGGGCTAAGCTTTGAAGACAGCATAATCATGCAGAAGTTGCTTTTTCTTTTCTTCCTTAGTTTCTGCATTACCACCATATGCAACTTCAATTGCTTCCCAAAGATCCTTAGCAGATTCATAGCTTCTATATTTGTGCTGATTTTCTTGTCCCAAAGAGACTTTCAGAATATTTAGGGCTTTCATGTCAGCCCTTTTCTTTGCAATATCTTCAGCACTTACAACTCTACCATCTCCAGGTTTTTCTTTCTTATCTTCATCAGGACATCCTTCAACAGCTGATCTTGCCGTAATGGCATCCTGAATCTTTTGAGCCTTATTGAATGAGTTTCCATATTCAATAATGTCCCAAAGTGTGTAGTCAAAGATCCCCAGATATTGTTCAAAGTTGAACCTCCATAAGTCAAAGTTGGTTGCATCAAGCATGGGAATCTTGATGTTTGGTAAGGATGAGGAGGAGGAGGTTATCGCTTCAGACATGATGTTTTTAGGGTTTTGAGAAAATTAGGGTTTTGGTGTTCGTATATCGTTCTGGTGTTCTTCAAAGATCAAAAGTTCCTCAACAAGCTCTGATACCACTTGTTGATCCCAAACTTAGATCGATTAGCTTTGTGTATACGAGATTAGATCAAGTATAACACGTAGAGAAACCTTTGTTATATGCTTTGTGAATCTAAGTATTATGCGGAATTTAATACTTAAACAAGAACACAAGATGTAAACAAAACTTTCACTTTGATTATCAATGTCGAACTTGCTTACAATGAAAGATGTTTACGAATGAAAACTTATATAAAACTTGATATTAAACATTAACCTAAAGGCCTTCTTTTATAGACTAAGAAGCCTTGTACAATAAGCTACGTATCAACTATTCTAGGTAAAGATAAACATAGAAAATACATTGTCGTTTCTATCCTTACTAGAAGTATTCTAGAACATAATAAACGTGTAGCTCACATCTTCCATCAGTGCTTGTCTTCAATGTGTCAACGCTTGACTTTAGCTTGTCAACGCTTGAGCTGTCAGCGCTCACTTTGTTCCTGTCAACGCTTGAGTTGTTCTTGTCAGCGTTCAAGTGATCTGACCTTAATTTATTCCCAACAATCCTCCCCTAAACTTGATATCCACTCTTATGATCAAGTTTCTGAATAATCGTTAAGAACTTGGAGGAGTCTGACAAACCTTATCATATTGGTAATAAATAAATCTGATTAAATTCTTTGCCACGTCACTTGTATAATCTATCTCCAACTGGGTGTCCTTCATCTTTTCTAAAACAGCCTTGGATATGAAATACTGAGCATCTACAAGTAAATTCGCAGCAAACTTTGTAGAACTCAAATGGTATACACCAGCAGCTGAATATAACCTCCATTGAAGACCACTGAGGTCATCTTCAAGATCCTTCCATATTTCAGGATCTTCTTCATTTGTCCCACACATTCTTTTGAATGTGGTCCAAAGTTTTATTCCATTAGCTGAAGTTGGTGCTTCAGCCTCATACTTGGTTTCCAGCAACCTCCAAAGGTCCACTAAGTCTTCTCTATCACAACTTGCAAATAAAGATATGAGAGTGGTAAAAGTGTGTACCTCCTTGCCATATCTTCCAATCTTCCAGAATCCACATTCATCCTCATCATAACTCACAATTGGATTCCTGGCATCCAATGGTAACACATGCACCATATCTGAAGCTTCTAATGGGGAGAGCTTGAGGCTCTTTCTAATAACTGCTTCACTTGGATATAGTTGATTCATATCTTTTGGAAACTCAAGTGTAAATCCCTTCTTCACTGGTCTGGGAACTATCATAGCTTTCTTGATTTCCATCTCTTCTGCAAGTTGCTCCTTTCTTTCATCTGAAAGAAGTCTGAAAGTGTTTTCTTCCTGCACTTTCACCCAAATAGGATAAGCCCTATGTTCCAATTCATCAAATGTCAAAGCCTTCAGCTTCTGATGTGTCCATCCAACTCCATGACATCTGAGCAACATAAAGTAGAGCTTCCTTCTATCCCTTTTCAACTCAGAGAGAATGTTTCTTGCCTTGTGCTTCAAAATCACCTTACAATCCTTCTGAACTCTAAGAAGAATCTCCAAACCCCATATTTGATCTGAAATGGTCAAGTCTGGATTATCCATACAGCTTTCTTCCCAAGAATTGTACATCTGAACCACCTCTGGCATATCAAAGTCAATCTGCAACTTTAAATCTCTCAACTTTTCCCTAGCAAGCTCATCACCATACTCAAGTCTTTCTGGTTCAATAATCATCACACTTGAATCTGAGCTAGCTCCATCACTTTCTTCTTCAGAAGTCACAACAAATGGTGACTTTTCCTTTTCACCTTGTTCCATCATTTGCTCAGCCAATCTTCTATCAAATTCAACCTGGGCTACATTCTTTGGAACAATTTCTTCTACCAACTTACCCTTACCCTTATCTGATGGTGCAATGGTTGGTAAGGTAGATGGTAATACCTGAGTAGGAACATCCTTGATGATAGATGATGACTGGAATACATCACCTTCATATGCAGATCTGTCAACACCCAAATTTCCTCTATCAGCGCCCAAAATACTTCTGTCAGCGTCCAAATTTGTCTTGTCAACGCTCAAATATTTTCCCTCAGCGCCTTGTGTAACCTCTCTCAACATTGCTGTAAATGATAAATTTAGATTGGTTGGAGAGATTAAGGACGTATCAAAACCTGTTTGTTCCTTCAAAGTAGTAAGAGCTTCAGCAACATCCAATGATTGACCATCTTGACTGCTCTTATCACTCAGATTTCTTTGATCTTCCTCCCTCACGGTACTTGTTTGCTATCGGTCTCACGCCAGTATTTAGCCTTGGACGGAATTTACCGCCCTATTGGGGCTGCATTCCCAAACAACCCGACTCGCAGACAGCGCCTCGTGGTGCGACAAGGTCCGGGCATGACGGGGCTCTCACCCTCTCCGGCGCCCCCTTCCAGGGGACTTGGGCCCGGTCCGTCGCTGAGGACGCTTCTCCAGACTACAATTCGGACAGCGAAGCCGCCCGATTTTCAAGCTGGGCTGTTCCCGGTTCGCTCGCCAGTTGGAGATAGATTATACAAGTGACGTGGCAAAGAATTTAATCAGATTTATTTATTACCAATATGATAAGGTTTGTCAGACTCCTCCAAGTTCTTAATGATTATTCAGAAACTTGATCATAAGAGTGGATATCAAGTTTAGGGGAGGATTGTTGGGAATAAATTAAGGTCAGATCACTTGAACGCTGACAAGAACAACTCAAGCGTTGATAGGAACAAAGTGAGCGCTGACAGCTCAAGCGTTGACAAGCTAAAGTCAAGCGTTGACACATTGAAGACAAGCACTGATGGAAGATGTGAGCTACACGTTTATTATGTTCTAGAATACTTCTAGTAAGGATAGAAACGACAATGTATTTTCTATGTTTATCTTTACCTAGAATAGTTGATACGTAGCTTATTGTACAAGGCTTCTTAGTCTATAAAAGAAGGCCTTTAGGTTAATGTTTAATATCAAGTTTTATATAAGTTTTCATTCGTAAACATCTTTCATTGTAAGCAAGTTCGACATTGATAATCAAAGTGAAAGTTTTGTTTACATCTTGTGTTCTTGTTTAAGTATTAAATTCCGCGTAATACTTAGATTCACAAAGCATATAACAAAGGTTTCTCTACGTGTTATACTTGATCTAATCTCGTATACACAAAGCTAATCGATCTAAGTTTGGGATCAACAAGTTGGGGAAATGATTGAATTTGCCAACAGTGTGAAAGGAATAGCCTTGAATATTGAGAATGAGTATGTAGGGATTGTTGTTTTTGGTAGTGATACTGCTATTAAAGAAAGAGATCTTGTCAAGAGCACCGACTCTATTGTGGATGTCCCTACAGGAAAGGCTATGCTAGCGTGTGTGGTCGACACCTTGGGAGTACCTATTCATGGAAAAGGGGCTCTAAGCGATCACGAGCGAAGACGTGTCGAAGTGAAAATCCTTGGGATTATTGAACGTAAATTTGTGCATGGGTTCAAATCCTAGTGATTCACCTAAGACTTCCCTTAGACCCTTTTTGAAAACTCTTATAACTTTTTTGCATTTTAGAACCTTGCACAACTTATAAATAAGCTATACAAATTAATCTCAATCTTATAAAATGATTTGAAGTAAAAATCTGTTTTTCAAAAAAAAACAAGTGAGTCCATATGAAAACAAAATAACCTTTATGAAAACTTTTTCCCAAATTCAATTCATCAAACATGTTTCAAATCAATTCCAAACAAGCTAAGAACATAAAACAGCTCATTAACAACAAGAGATCTACACAGGAACTTAATTTCAAGTAATTTCAACAACAGATTACAAAAAAAAAGATCTGCAAACAAGTAACACTATTTTCACTAAGAGAGTGCCACTTTTTGATTTTAAAGCCTTCTAAAAACGTATACTAACCACTCCTACTTAAAAGAAATACTAACACTATCCTATAGCTTCTATACCTAAATCAAATCAATCATTGACAACTTCCTATGTGAGAGTCTACACTATCAGGCTAATGAAATGAACATATTACTCAAACTTACACAATCTATAAGATACAGATTTACGCCATAACATAACCAATTTCCAGCTTTATTTCACCTCTTGAATCAAATTTTCAACTTCTAATAACCTAAGTCTATCTGTTTTTATCTAAAGGTGTAAATCCAAACACCCCTTATTCACACTGATTATAAACTTAACAAAACAACTATGAGTTTATATGATCTAATCCTCTAAATAACAACATTATATCACTAAAACACCATACTTAGACAAATTCAAACAACAATTAATCAAAGATTATGAAGATCAAGCTAGTCTTATAGACACAAGATATTAGCAAAAACAAATCTAACTCATATTAATCCATGAAATCAATAAAAAGATTACATATAACATATAATAGCATGAATCCAAGCATACAAAAACAAAGCATTAACAACTGCAGAATCTATTAACAAAAACCAAAAAAAGGATCAAAGTAAATGTGTCGTTGACCTTAAGTATTTGCAAGACTTAGAGACTATTTAACAAGCTCTGGTTTACACAAGTAAAATCAAGCCTTCATTGTACCTTGCCCTTTTTACCCAGCTTTAATTACATGGCATTGATCAGAGTCCAACAGCTTAGCTTATTAAAAGTATAGTAAATGAACACATAAGGAAATAAAGACGCTACATGGATCTATTATTCAGTTAACTATAGGGTATTTAGCTTTTAACAAGCTTATTCACCGAATTTAAGCAATAAGAGATCATATAAGAGGTTTTCAAATATAGTAAAACAAGAGATTTCAACAATAAAAAGATTTTTAATTACTATAAATCAGAGTATAAGATTCTAAAAAGAAAAATAAATAAATATTAACTAAATTATACGAAGGAAATAAGCTAAAATGAGAACTAGATTTCTTTGTGTACAAATAGCTCTATTTATAACTAAACTAGGAAGATGAAGGCGCCTTGGAATATTTCTTATGTGTCATTCTAGGCCTTTGATTGTATCATTTTTAGATTCTATTCTTGAACCGTAGGATCATTTTGTGTAAGTGAGGATTGCCAACATGGCAATCCTACCTTTTCAACCCGTTTGTGCTTCTTTTGCTCTACAAATAATGTTAATTTCTCAATTCTCTTTTGTTTCTTTGAAGTGCACCTGTTATTCTTTGTGTCAGCCTTGTAATAGTTGGACCAATTGGATTGATTGGTGACGTATAGACCTGCCACATTGGATCTTTGTACTAATAATATTCCAAATAGACATTTCCCTCAATCAATTGCTTCTTTAATCAACAAAATTATAAACCTCTAATTCATAGGGTTCATCAGTTGTTATGCTTCTTTCTTTTCGTTATTAAATTTCTTTTTTAGTCCACGACCAATCCTTTCACTTCGCCGCGATTTAGCTCTTGGACTGGATTGGGTGGTTATTTAGATTGGGTTTTCTTTATTTCTTTGGGTTGGAGTATTAATTACCAACTTAACATTAGTTAAGTTATCTCCTTAACAATCATTATTCCCATTAGTTCTTAAAGGCTAACAATGCAAATCCTCAAGGACTAACATTGTAATTTAGAATAACTTGATGTATGATTTGAGCAAAGAAGAAAATGGAAGGGTATTCTTGGACATTTGGTATTTGAGTACGGGTATTTAGAGAACTTTTATGGATTTATGATCTAGAAATTCCGTGAAGTGCATTTTCCACTTCGGCCTTTCGTGCTTTTCATCCCTCGTATTTTTCTTTGCTGGTATGTGATCGTCTCTTGTGACTTTTCAACTGTGACACCCTAGGAAAATCTCACATAGGTTGTGGCCAGGAGAGATCTTAGATCATAAAATAACATTCTCCTTACCATGACACAACGCGTTTCGTAGTCCACTACAAGTGGGTTCTTAAGAACTAGAAGTTAAGCGTTCTCATGTGAGAGTAGTACTGGCTTGGGTGACCTAGCGAGAAGTACTCACATGAGGGTCACAAAGCAAAGTCGTGAGCCTGCGGGCAAAGCGGACAATATTCTGGTATGAGTAGGCGGGATGTTACAAGTGGTATTAGAGCCACTCCTGAGCCGTTCGGGATGGTGGGGAAAACCTCATCTGTTGATCCCAAACTTAGATCGATTAGCTTTGTGTATACGAGATTAGATCAAGTATAGCACGTAGAGAAACCTTTGTATATGCTTTGTGAATCTAAGTGTTATGCGGAATTTAACACTTAAACAAGAACACAAGATATAAACAAACTTTCACTTTGATTATCAATGTCGAACTTGCTTACAATGAAAGATGTTTATGAACGATAACTTATGTAAAACTTGATATTGAACATTAACCTAAAGGCCTTCTTTTATAGACTAAGAAGCCTTGTACAATAAGCTACGTATCAACTATTCTAGGTAAAGATAAACATAGAAAATACATTGTCATTTCTATCCTTACTAGAAGTATTCTAGAATATAATAAACGTGTAGATTATATCTTCCATCAGTGCTTGTCTTCAATGTGTCAACGCTTGACTTTAACTTGTCAACGCTTGAGCTGTCAGCGCTTGCTTTGTTCTTGTCAACGCTTGTTTTGTTCTTGTCAGCGCTCAAGTGATCTGGCCTTAATTTATTCCCAACAATCCTCCCCTAAACTTGATATCCAATCTTATAATGAAGTTTCTGAATAAGCATTAAGAACTTGGAGGAGTCTGACAAATCTTCTCATATTGGTAATGAATAAATCTGATCAAATCCTTTGCCACGTCACTTGAATAATCTATCTCCAGCTGAGTGTCCTTCATCTTTTCCAAAACAGCCTTGGATATGAAATACTGAGCATCTACAAGTAAATACTCAGCAAACTTTGTAGAACTCAAATGGTATACACCAGCAGCTGAATATAACCTCCATTGAAGACCACTGAGATCATCTTCAAGATCCTTCCATATTTCAGGATCTTCCTCTTTTGTCCCACACATTCTTTTGAATGTGGTCCAAAGTTTTATTCCATTAGCTGAAGTTGGTGCTTCAGCCTCATACTTGGTCTCCAGTAACCTCCAAAGGTCCACCAAGTCTTCTCTATCACAACTTGCAAATAAAGATATGAGAGTGGTAAAAGTGTGTACCTCTTTACCAAATCTGCCAATCTTCCAGAATCCACATTCATCCTCATCATAACTCACAATTGGATTCCTGGAATCTAATGGTAACACCTGCACCATATCTGAAGCTTCTAATGGGAGAGCTTGAGGCTCTTTCTGATAACTGCTTCACTTGGATATAGTGGATTCATATCTTTTGGAAACTCAAGTTTAAATCCCTTTTTCACTGGCCTGGGAATCATCATAGCTTTCTTGATTTCCATCTCTTCTGCAAGTTGCTCCTTTCTTTCATCTGAAAGAAGTCTGAGAGTGTTTGCTTCCTGCACTCTCACCCAAATGGGATAAGCCCTATGTTCCAACTCATCAAATGTCAAAGCCTTCAACTTCTGATGTATCCATCCAACTCCATGACATCTGAGCAACATAAAGTAGAGCTCCATTCTATCCCTTTTCAATTCTGAGAGAATATTGCTTGCCTTGTGCTTCAAAATCACCTTACAATCCTTCTGACTCTAAGAAGAAGTTCCAAACCCCATATTTGATCTGAAATGGTCAAGTCTGGATTATCCATGCAGCTTTCTTCCCAAGAATTGTACATTTGAAACACCTCTGGCATGTCAAAGTCAACTTGCAATTTCAAGTCTCTCAATTTTTCCCTAGCAAGCTCATCACCATACTTAAGCCTTTCTGGTTCTATAATCATCACACTTGAGTCTGAGCTAGCTCCATCACTTTCTTCTTCAGAAGTCACAACAAATGGTGACTTTTCCTTTTCACCTTGTTCCATCATTTGTTCAGCCAATCTTCTATCAAATTCAACTTGGGCTGTATCCTTTGGAACAATTTCTTCTACCAATTTACCCTTACCCTTATCTGATGGTGCAATGGTTGGTAAGGTAGATGGTAATACCTGAGTAGAAACTTCCTTGATGATAGATGATGACTGGAATACATCACCTTCATGTGCAGGTCTGTCAACGTCCAAATTTATCCTATCAGCGCCCAAAACACTTCTATCAGCGTCCAAATTTGTCTTGTCAATGCTCAAATATTTTCCCTCAGCGCCTTGTGTAACCTCTCTCAACATAGCTGTAAATGATAAATTTAGATTGGTTGGAGAGATTAAGGACGTATCAAAACCTGTTTGTTCCTTCAAAGTTGTAAGGGCTTCAACAACATCCATTGATTGACCATCTTGGCTGCCCTTATCACTCAGATTTCTTTGTTCTTCCTCCCCTTTGGAAGACTCCTCCATACCCCTCCTAGCATGATCACTCTCCAAAACAACAATCCTCTCCCTCAATTGCTTGAGTTCAAGGCCTTGTGAGCTAACAATTTGTACTAAGTCTGCATTTTGCTTTTGCAAGCTAATGCAGACTGCCGTCAATTCCAAAAGAGTCATTGGTTCCAGTCTGCCCTCTTCTGAAATGGGGATTTGACCTCCCAAGGCAGATTCATTGGGCATGGATGAGGACTTAATTATGGTGGGACTGCCTTGGCCAACATATAAGCAAGAACCAATAGTCCCAGCCTCATCGAGGTCACCAGCCACACTTGTGGTGGTGGTTCTCTCTGCTTCATGGCTAGGACCACCAGAGGAGAACACTCCAGTAGTCCTTTGGCGTTTCATCAACCTATATTCAGGTGGTGTGGAAGATGGTGTGGAAGAATGGGTAGATGTGGGTTGGTTAAGGGGTGTTTGGGATTGTGAAGGTTGTGTGTCAGCGTTGGAAATAGGCACATCAACGCCAACATTTGATGTGTCAGCGTCAAAGGGTTCTTGGTCAATTTGCATTTGTTCAGGTGAGGGTAAAGGTTCAGGAATAGGTTCAAGTTGTGGTTGAGGGTCAATTTGAGGCTGGGGGTCTGGTTGGGGTTGTGCTGCTGCAATAACAGCAAGCATGGCTGGGGTTAAAGGTAAGTCTCTAAGAGGTGGTGAATTCATCTTTGTAAAAATAGCTTTCTTTTGTTCAGGGATCTTATAAAAATCATTGTGATCCCTTGAACAGTAACCTTGATCATCAAAATCATTTGCAGAAAACGGGGATAAGCTAAAGTCATTTTTGTCCCCTTGTTTTTACACATCCCTTCAAAAATCATTTTAGAATAGTTATATTTTTGCCCTGTTGCAGTGCACACAATAGCACTTGCAATGGATCTATTGATCTCATTGTGTGCAGTACATTTGGGACTCAAACATTGAAGGAGAATGTGAAAGAGGTACTTCCAGGCTGGGGGAAATTCCTGCTTATGATACTTATTAAGAGTACCTTCATCAGGAAAAGGATATCCCAAAGCCCTAAGCCCTTGTTCTATTTCATTTATGGGAAGGGTGACTATACCATCAACATCATCAAGATGCAAGGCCTGGCGTACCAAGGCCTCAGTAACCACCCAAGACCTCCCATGAACAATAGAAGTTAATGTGGTCACTCCATCAATAGTTGAGGAACGAACAGTGTTCCAAAACTGCTTAATGTGTGTGACTGGAATGAGTGGTGCATGAGAAAGAGCATACCTTAGTGGGGATGCGTTCAAATACACCACCATTTGTGTGTATTGAGGAAACAAATCATTATCAGCAACAAGATAAGCAATCATGTTATGTTGAGACTTGAACCCCAATTCCAATTCTGCTGAGTTAAACTTTGGTGCCATTGATGAAAGCTGTTTATTTGAAGTGTAGAAGATGAAGTTGATAAGAGAAAAGTGTTAGACAAGAATTATAGATACCCTGTTTAAAATAGGAGCCAAATTTATAGGAGAGAAAGAATGCATGTGATTGGCCCAAAAATAGGCAAAGATTTTCAAAAACTAATCATGAAAATATTGAAAAAGTTATAAGTCATCTCATGCATTTAATGAAAGTAACAACTTCTAAAATTACGGCTTGAAAATATGTCAAAAAGTAACAACTGGGTAGGCCCCATTGAGTGTCAACGGTCAAAAATAACCTATCAACGCCCAACGGCTATAAACTTGTCAACGTTCGCCTAAAGCCATGTCAGCGTCCAATTTGGTCACAACAACGCTTGGGAAAATCTTGTCAGCGTCCAAAAAATAAAATTGTTTTAAAAAGTGAAAAATGACCTTAACAAGTAATTTATCCTAGAGAAGATAACCAAAAGCTGATAATTATAATAGGGCGGCAAGCACTGTCCAGTTATGCACACTTGCATAAGCAAGATAGACATAACAGTCCTCTAGTGTCCCTTGCTAACCAAAATTCTTAACAACAAAGTTACCTTATAAAATCCTTGTTACACCCAGGAAAATCCCATATCAAAATCATTCCCAAGTCTCCCAACAGACCACAACCAATTCTAGGCCAAAAATGTCTTGGCAGCATGCAAAGTTGATATACTATGCATGCTACAGTGCCTCATGGTTTAGTAAAACTAACCCATACTCACCTGTGGACACAATCTAGAATTGTGATAAGAGTATCATATGGATACCCAAACATCCTAAAGGTTCCTAAAACCTCCCCTTAAACGATGATACAAAAAGTTTGCTAAAATCATGCATGAACATAAAAAAATTTATGTCAAGATAGGAATGAAACATTCCAACCATCATCCATAAATAAAAACTTGTCCAAATGTGTCTCCATTGATCCATAAGCAACTCTGTATCCAATGGTATACTGCTAACACCATCTGCACATTTAGATTGAAAACCACGAAACTAACATTGTTGCTGACAACGTCCCGATAACACATGACAGCGTTGAAGGAAACTTTGTCAGCGTTAGACAATTATATTGCTGACAACGTTGCAAAAACACTTATCAGTGTTCAAGCAACCTTTGTCAGTGTTAGAAAAATATAGTGGAAAATCTAAATCATCAATAAGACCAATAATAATAATGCATCATCCTGTACATACTTTTACAAAAAGAATTCAAAAACACATATTAAGTGAGATTAACCATTCCAATACTTGTTACCAAGTATTGAAATCTTCCAGCATCAAAAGGTTTAGTTAATAAATCTGACACATTTTCCTCAGTGTCAACCCTATCTGGTTGTATTAAACCTTTCTCAAAGCAATCTCTTAAAAAATGGTGTCTAATTTCTATGTGTTTAGTTTTAGAATGATGTACATGATTCTTAATGATGCATAAAGTACTATTATTGTCAACAAATATCTTAGTATGCATGAAATTATACCCATAATCCAACAGCTGGTTCTGAATCCACAACACTTGACCACAACATGCTGCTACAGCCACATACTCTGCTTCAGTTGTAGAATTAGCCACCACTGTTTGTTTCTTGCATTGCCAAGATATTAACCTGCTCCCAAGAAACTGACATCCACCAGTTGTGGATTTCCTATCAAACTTATCACCTCCATAATCACTATCTGAATATGCAATCAGCTCCAATGGTGAATCCTTTGGGTACCACAAACCAAGATTAGGATAGCATCTTAGGTACCTACAGATCCTCTTCACAGCATAAAGGTGACATTCTTTGGGAGTCACTTGATGGCGTGCACAAGCACACACAGCAAACATAATGTCAGGTCTGGAGGCAGTAAGATACATCAAGGATCCAATCATGGATCTATAATGCCTGACATCAACATCTTTCCCATCTCCAATCTTTCCCCAAGGGTGTTCTCTATCCATAGGAGTAGTAGCCCTCTTTTCATGTGGAGAAAAGCCAAACTTCTTCAAGATTTGAGCAACATATTTGTCCTGGGAGATGAAGATACCATCCTCTTTCTGCTGAACTTGTAAACCAAGAAAGAAGTTCATCTCCCCCATAGCACTCATCTTGAATTTGTCTGTCATAAGCTTGGAGAAATCCTCACTCATCTTTGGATCAGTAGACCCAAAAATGATATCATCAACATAGACCTGCACAAGCAACACATCTTTGCCTTTCTTCTTTGTAAATAGTGTCTGATCTATGGTGCCCCTCTTGAATCCATTGTCCACCAAATAGGTAGACAAAGTACCATACCATGCTCTAGGGGCTTGATGAAGGCCATACATAGCCTTTTTGACTCTATACACTTTATCTGGATTCTCTGGATCCTCAAAACCAGGAGGTTGCATTACATATACTTCCTCAGCAATGGTGCCATACAAGAAAGCACTCTTGACATCCATTTGATAGACTGTGAAGCCCATGCAGGAAGCATAGGCTAGAAAAATCCTAATAGCCTCAATCCTTGCAACTGATGCAAAGACCTCCTCATAGTCTATCCCCTCCTCTTGTGTATAACCTTGAGCCACTAACCTTGCCTTGTTTCTGACCACAATACCTCTTTCATCTCTTTTGTTCCTTAGAACCCATCTTGTCCCTATAGGTCTGACATATCTAGGACAATCAACCAGCTCCCAAACATCCTGAATTGCAAATTGGTGAAGCTCATCCTGCATTGCTTCCACCCAACTTGGTTCTTTGAGAGCATCAAATATCTTCTTGGGTTCTTCTTGTGACAGAAAACATGCAAACAAACATGCTTGCACAAGAGGGGTATCAACCTTCTTGTGTATATTGGCAATAAATCCACCAAGACCTTGATGGGATCTTCTTGTCTGAACTGGAGTCATAATATCACCAATGATCTGAGATGTGGGGTGATTCTTCATTGTGGAGGTGAGAACCCCTCCTTCAAAAAGTTTGGTATCCTCAACCTCATGCTCCATGTTGCCAATATCTTCTTCATCAGACTCTCTTTGATCAACAGGAATCTCTTCATGAACATTGGAAGGTTCACCTTGTTCAAAGGTGGAAGAGAAAAGATGTGCAAAGGTGTTGTCAACGTCTGAACCTTGTTTGTCAGCGCTTGGGCTAACAACGCTTGAAATGTTGTTGTCAACGTCTGAGCCATCAACGTTTGAATTGGTCTTGTCAGCGCTAGATTTGCCTTTGTCAGCGCCTGAAGAACCATGCATGTTTGTATCTGGTGGTATTTGGAAACCACCATTATCTTGTCCAGCAGCAGCAGCAGCAGCAAAAGCATCTGTCCAAATGGGAATTGTGACATATTCAAATGTAGGAGATGCCTTTTCTGCTTGTGATCCAACCTTCTCATGAACCTGTGTACCTAAAACATTAACAACTTGTTCCTCCACCACATTTGAAGTTATCTTCACAATGTCTGGATTAGTGACAGGCATATAATTTAAAGTTCTAGATAAGGGTTCCAAATCAAACAACCAATTAGGACCACTTTAAGGATCACTAGGTTTATTCTCTAAGAACCTAACATGTACTCTCTCAACTATACGTTTGTCCTCCTTAAGATAAACCCTATAACCCTTGCTCTGGACTGAATACCCCATGAAATAGCCCTCATCACCTTTTGCACTAAATTTCCCTAAGGCATCACTAGTATCCAAAACTACTACATGAAAACCAAAAGGTCTGAGAAAACCAATATTAGGTTTTCTACCCCAGAGTAACTCATAAGGTGTTTTGTTCTGAATTTTGTTAACCAATGCTCTATTTTGCACATAGCATGCTGTATTAACAGCCTCAGCCCAAAAGGCTATAGGAAAGTGAGCATCAGCCAACATTGTTCTGGCTGCTTCAATTAGGGTTCTATTTTTCCTTTCAGCAACCCCATTTTGTTGTGGGGTTCTAGCAATACTGAATTGCCTAGTAATTCCTTTCCTGACACAAAAATCATCTAGCTTCTTGTTCCTAAATTCTCCACCATTATCACTCCTAAGCATTTTAACCTCATTTCCAGACCTTTTCTCAATCTGAGTGATAAAATCAATAAGAACATCAGCTGTGTCACTCTTCATAGCTAGAAAGAATGTCCAAGTAAATCTAGAAAAGTCATCAGTGACAACAAAACAATATGACTTACCATTCGAACTTTCTATATTTGTTGGACCAAAGAGGTCCATGTGAAGCATATGAAGAGGTCTGGAACTAGTATGCACCTGTTTGGACTTGAATGAGACCTTGTGCTGCTTGCCTTTAAGACATGCAACACAAGAGTGGTCATTGTGGAAGGCCTTTTCAGGCAAACCATCAACTAAGCCAAGCCTCACAAGTCTATTTATATTTTTAAAATTTATGTGCCCTAGTCTCCTGTGCCACAAATTACTTTCATCTACTGAGGCCTTAGCATAAAAACAAGACATATTGGTATTCACCTTAATTCCATTTAAATTCACATTATATATGTCCTTATGCCTGGGTGTTCTATACTCAATATACTTCTCATCAGGGATCTTAAAATCCTTGCTTAACACCAAACACTCAGTATCAGTGAAAAGAACCTTATTTTTGTTATCACAAACTTGTGATACACTAAACAGATTATAATCCAGTTCTTTTACCAGGAAGACATTTTCAAAACGCAGATTGTTGGTGAGAAGGGTTCCTTTGCCTGTAATGGTGCCATAGCCCCCTCCAAAGTATACCTTATCACCATCTTTAATAGGAGTGAAGTTCGTCAGATAGTCTTCCTTTCCTGTCATGTGCCTTGAGCATCCACTATCCCAATATCCATAATCATTGATCTGTCTTTGAATGCCCTGCACATAAAGAAAACAAATTAGTTTTCTTTGGGAACCCAAGTCTCAGAAGACTTGGATTCATCTGGTTATCCAATAAGAACAGACTTAGTTCTCACAACAACCCCATTCTCATCCCTTTTAGGATGAAATACCCAGTTAACCCCAATAGGTTTTGTAATGACCTTTGAAATGTAATTAAATCTATTGCAAGTCATTGAAATCCCATTATCATTAGGGTTTTGATCTTTCTTGGGTCTCCATGTTAAGCTTGAAGAAGCTTTAGACCTCTTACCTTGTGGCTGCAAAAATTTAGGTCTGGTCACGTTTCTGTCAGCGTTGGATTTTGTCCTGTCAACGCTAAAATTACCCTTGTCAGCGTTGAACCTAGGGTTTGCTACAGGAACCCATTGCCTATTTGACCAGGTGTTTGTCTTTTGAAAAGGTCTTTGTCCATGAGTGTTAGACCTTCTAGAAAAGAATGGGGCAGGTCTAATCACTTGTGGACTTTGCTGCACACAAGGTTTGGGTCTGACAACGTTTGACTTCCTAACAACGTTGACTTTCTTCCTATCAGCGCTGAAATTGTTCCTATCAGCGCTGGCTTTGGGAGCGTTGACACACTTGTATGCCAAATGTGAAAAGCTACCACAAGTGTAACAGGCTTTCTTAGACACAACCTTAGGTCTAGTAGAGAAGAAACCTGTTCCATGATTGCTAACTTGGCTCTTGGGTGACCTATTATTCCTATACATCTCTGCATATTTAATGGTAGGTCTTCTAACAGTGTTTGAGCCTAGGTCAACAACTTTACCAGTGATTGGGCGAGTAACCTTAATGGGTGGTGATTCATTGGGACTTTCACATAACAAACCTCCCTTAACAAATAAAGTAGGGTTAGCTTTCTTCCACTCATTTAGGTCAGTCAATTTTTGTTCATACTCTTCCACTGGAGTGACAACTCTTGGTGGAGGAATGAATTCCTCTTCTTGGCATTCTGGTATCCCAGTCCAAGACAAGTCCTTTCTAGGGACACCATAGAAGTCACCAGCTGGTGGTGGAACCAGAGAGTAATCATTCATCCCAATCCCAGTCATGTCCTTAGGATCCCTTTGCTTAGCTACATAGTCTCCTAGGGTTTGGGTGGCTCTATCAAATCTTTGAATCTTGAGGTCAACATTATCTTTATTCTTAATGGCCTCATCTAATCTAGCCTGTAGGTCTCTATTGACCTTTGTCATGATGTTTCTAATATCCATACTACCCTCTAGCTCATGTTTTAAGATATTTATCTTATCTTTTAAGTCAAATTCCATTTTCTTGTATTCAGAAACGGTTTTCTCAGTTTCAGTAAGAGCTAGTTGGTAATTGGACAATTTACACCTTTCAGTGCTCATATCATGTTTTAGTTTTAACACCTCTTTGTTAAGTCTATCAGTGTTTAACCTACAACCTTTGCTACAAAAAGCATCATCATATACCTCATTATCAGATGAAGAGGAGTAGTGTGCCATGAGAGCATATTCAACATGCTCTTCTTCTTCAATATCAGCAACCAAAGCTTTATCCTATTCAGCATTCTTAGCCAGATAGCTCCAATCCCATCCTGTACCATCAATTCCTTGAACTGCAACCATGGCTTTGGAATCCTGAGCTTTAACAATCTGACTTGAGGGTTTACCAGCATCAGATCTTCTAGGAGATCTGCATTCCCTCATGAAGTGTCCCATACGATGACAGTTGTAGCATTCAACTTTGGATTTATCAAATCCAGCTGTGTCTTTAGCATTGAAGGTCATCTTCTTCTTGAACCTTCTATTCCACCTATTTGCTCTTATACTAGCAAGAGCCATGTTCCACTTGATGTCCATCTCTTCCAAGTGCTCATCACTTATCTGCTCAAGGTCCTCATATGTAATCACTGAACCATTGGGCAAAGAAGCAATGTAAGCACACACAGTATCCAAATCCAAACCAACAGGTTTAACTCTTGGGGAGTCATTCATGAATGTGTCAGCGTCTGAAAAGGAGACGTTGACAGGACTTGTTCCAGCGCTGCCAAATGATGATCCAGTAACTGGATGCATAAAAGAGTCCTTCTGATTGAATTGACCTTCACTATGAGAGAAGAAGGCCATGTTGCTGGTGCTAGGTTTGCTTCAATGTTCTAAAAGGGTTTCATCTTCCAATAGTCTTAGTTTGTTGTAGATGTCATCAAACGAGGAGCTCTTGTAAGTATTATTGGCAAGAATAGATCTTGCCTCAATCTTCCATGCCTCACCAAGACTTTTAAGAAAGGTAGAATTGGTGTCAACATCACCAACTTGTGTCCCCATGAAGGACAATTTGCTTGTGATGTCAAGCAATCTGCTTCTCACACTACTCAGTTTCTCATTGGGTTAAGCTTTGAAGACAGCGTAGTCATGCAGAAGTTGCTTTTTCTTTTCTTCCTTAGTGTCTGCATTGCCACCATATGCAACTTCAAGTGCTTCCCAAAGATCTTTAGCAGATTCATAGCCTCTATATTTGTGTTGGTTTTCTTGTCCCAACGAGACTTTCAGAATATTTAGGGCTTTCATGTTAACCCTTTTCTTTGCAATATCTTCAGCACCTACAGCTCTACCATCTCCAGGTTTTTCTTTCTTATCTTCATCAGGGCATCCTTCAACAGCTGATCTTTGAGTAATGGCATCAAGAATCTTTTGAGCCTTATTGAATGAGTTTCCATATTCAATAATCTCCCAGAGTGTGTAGTCATAGGTCCCCAGATATTATTCAAAGTTGAACTTTCATAAGTCAAAGTTGGTTGCATCAAGCATGGGAATCCTGATGTTTGGTAAGGGTGAAGAGGAGGTGGTTATTGCTTCAGACATGATGTTGTTAGGGTTTTGGTGTTTCTAGGGTTTCTGAGAAAATTAGGGTTTTGGTGTTCGTGTATGGTTCTGGTGTTCTTCAAAGATCAAAAGTTCCTCAACAAGCTCTGATACCACTTGTTGATCCCAAACTTAGATCGATTAGTGTGAGAACCCGTACTTTCCCAACATTATTTTATTCTTTTTATTCGTGCTTCTTGAATTTTTCCAATGTATTACGTTTTCTTGAATACTTTATATGTAAATCCTGAGATTTTTAAATTTTACTTTTAAGTATTATTTTGTTCATTGACAATGCTTCATATGGAATTATAAAAATTTTATTTTATTTTTTTTCATATTTAATTTAAATCAAAGTTTTTGATTTAAAATCACCCGCCTGCGTTTTATAACGAGTTTATTCAAATCAATGTACAACGAGAATTTCCTAGTGATCGCGATACCGACGGATGCCCAAAAGTTTACATTTATTTATCGATTGTTTCGATAATTAATATTTTCGACGATTTCGTTTTAATTACGTATTAAGTCGTGTCGGGAAATCATATAATCATTTTTATGATGCATTGTAACTTTTGAAAAGTATTTTTACGAAACCCGAGCCCCGTAAATATTTTTAATATTTACCAATAACCATTTTCTACCTTTTAAAACTATTAAATGTTTTTAAGTCCACAAGTTTCAAAATTGGCAATATTAGCCCCTCCACTTAACTAGCACTATATAAAGATTTTTTCTTCCACTTATTCATAAAACACACACACCAAAACAAAAACTCTCTCCCCACCCTCCATTGTTGCCACCACTTCACCACCATAAACCACCACCATCCATCTTGTTTTAACAAAAATCTAAATAAAGACCCATTCTTAGAATTTAATTGTGATTCTAATGATACAAAAATTTCTTACATGCATCAAGATTTCAAGAACTTATGATTTTATGGTTGTATGATGTTGTAATCATCTTGCATATGTTATATTTGGTAAGATTATCATGTTTTGATCCTTAAAAGTCTTGTTTTTAATCTTTGATTTTTGTTAGATTTTTCATACAAGTGTTTTTAGGAGTGTTTGGTTGATGGGTATGATAGTATAGTGATCCTAGGGGTATGGGAATGATTGGTTTTGAGTGAAAAATAGATTTGTCATGTTTTCTAAAAAGCTAATTTGGGACAGCAGCCTTAAACAGTATTTTTCGTGGGTTTAAGGTCTGTGAAAGACTGAGATTATTTGAAATTGTTGTAGAGTTTTCCTAGACGGTCGTTTTGGTATAAGATAGAGCTTATAGCTCATTATGAGTCAAAAGTTATGCTAGTTTTAGTTTTCGTGTACCGGGAGACGCAAGTCGGCACAATCCGAAATTGTGGCTGATTTTGGGTCGACTCTCGGGGACTTTAGGCTTGGTTAGATAGTTGATACTACTGATTTTCAAAGTTTACAAACTGAGTTTGATGAGTCTAGTAGTGGTTTCAAAAGACGGATTGTCGGGTTAGTACTTTTAAAGTGGTCCAAACGGTTTTACAAAACAAGTGTACAAATCTGTCCTAAAATTTGGAGTCGAGTAAAGCGTCGAGCTGATGGATTTTAAAGTGTGAACTTTGGCTCAAATTTTGGTGAGGTCTTATACAGGTTATAAGTGACCTTGACACCAATTTTCATGTAAAACGCACAAGTCTAGATAGGGTAGATCGGTGTGTACATTCGGGGTGTACTTGCTGATTTTTATTTTGGACACGTAGTTCAATGCTTGTGTTGCGTGAGTTTGAGTGTTCACCATCGGACATGGTGACTTACTCAAGTGCTTAGTCATTATATAAATGACTTAGCTACTGGTCCAAATAAGGGTAATGGATAGTTTGACTTGCGTTGACTTGGCGTCGTATGACGAGTCATTTTCAAGTGTTCAAGTGTTTTAACGAGTAACGTTGGATAAATGGGTAGTATGAATTCATTTGATTCGTGTCGATGGTTTTGAAACGTGTATACTTTGAAAACATTTGAGTCATGTTATATTTGGTATATATATCGATATTGAGTTCGAGTCTTAACGCGCGCCTTATTGTGATAGGTTGCGGTTTTCGTGTTTTCCCCGGGCATCCATATCGTTGGTGATCGTCTCACTACATTGTTTCTACTCAGTTGCTGAGTACCGTGATTGACTTAACACGTGGCTAAGGGCCACGAAATTTCTAAGGATCAAGGAGGAGGAATTGTTTAATTTGCGTGTTTGGATTAATTCCTACGTGTTATGAAGGTATAGTCACTACTAGCATTTTAGTTTTGATGTTACTAGTACTTTGATTCTTTTTATTCATGGATTTTGAATTCCTTGGGTGAAACCCACTGAGATTATAGATACTTAGGGCATATTAGGACTTAGGACACTTGCGTGGCGATTTGGTATAGCCTAAGTGTTGCTTGATTGAGGTTAGGTAGCTAAATGGAGTCGTTTTTGTAGTATGGAAATCACCACAGAAACAAACAGGTCATGGCAAAATTTTCTTAAACATATGACCTTGTTTTTATATGAAAAATGGATACCCACTGATGTGATTAGTATGTGTTGAGTTGGATGGAAATGGGAAGTGTCCGGATGAGCCCGAAACGGTCGTTTTACTAAACTAGGTCAAATCTGAATGTTATGCTTAAAACATGGGTAAATTGACTTGGGTAAAAAGGATTAATTTATAATTTTATGACTTTTTACAGTAGCTACAAATATAATAAAACTTATCTTTTTGGTTTCGTGTCAAAATATTTTACCGATTGGGATTTATGCTTAATCTACCGTAAGGTACGAAAGACGTTTACAACTTTCTGTTTTGATAGTCTTTCAGTAAAAGTGCATTTCCCGTTGATTGAAAATAGTTCTAGGGCTGTTCTTTCCCAAATTTTAAAGGTAAGAGAAATACCTATACATGTCAAGAAATTTCACCTCCTGTACAATTATATGTTTTTAGATATGACCAAATCTTCACAGCCTTTTTCAGAAAACTGAATGCAGTCCCTTGTTTTGGTTTTTCAAACCGAGTCTTAAACGTGTTCGGAACCCACACATAAATGCTTGGACCATCATACAAGGTTGATATTAGGTTATTACAGTAGGTTCAAGGTGTTGGGTCAAAATTTTAACTTAAGCTTAGGTCTCGCCATCGCACGCAAGTTACCTAGTCATACTATGTCCCACCACTTCTAAAACGTTATTGCTTCATTGAACGCATTCTTATTACGCGTCACCATTGCATAGGTCCGTGAAGACTTCTTTTTGCTCAGCCCCTTTTACCTTGTGATTACTTACTACAGGTGAGTTCATAGCCCCTTTTTACTTGAACAATGTTTCTAAATGCTGGGTGAGATTTTACATGGTGCAACACATCCATTTAAGAACTGTATGCTATTCAGAACTTGTATGCTATTCAGACTTGTATGCTTTCCAACAGTTTTCATTGATATTATTGCTTATAGTTAATAGCCTTAAGTTTCCTCTCTTGATTATGAACCGTTAATTGTCCCGTATGCTTTGCGCTAAGCGCGAATGTTGTGGGTGGATCCATCGGGATTGACAATCCCCGTCCCGATTACCTTGACGCACTTACATTTGTTTATACTTGAGTATTTAGGCTGAATACTCCCTAGAGGAACTTACTTTGAGTTAAGCTTCGGTTCACGAACTAAACAGCAATAATATTGGTTTCAGACTACGGTTAATGATCATAACCATTTTCTCTATTTACTTGTTTTATAAAAGAATGCTTGTGTTCCACACCCTTATTGCTAAACCTATGAATTTCACTCAACTTTGTGTTGACGATTTTACATGTTTAATCTCAGGTATTATTACTTAGCTTTGCTTGGATGGGAGCCCGCAGGATATTATCGCAGCTTGGAGATTTCTGTGATGCTTTTAAAAGACTGGTTTTAATATAAACTGTCAGAAATTTATTATATCTTTTGGGCAACTTTATGTTATAAATCATGATGAAATAATATATCTTTCCGCATATAAAACTCTGGGACCTATGTTTAAAACTCTGATCATTTATAATGTGATATATATGCTTTTATTACGTCAGCTTTGTGTCAACTGTAATTCATTGTTTCTTGTACTATGACGTGTTACCCCCCTCGTTGCCTAGTTGTTCCATGTCAGATTTTGGGGGTCTCATAGATTGGTATCAGAGCGATGGTTATAGGGAACTGAGTCGTTTTTCAAAACTTAGTCTATAACCGAAAGTTCAAATATTTTATTGTTTCTAAGTGTCAAACACAGAATTTGCCATTGCTGTTCGATATCTTCGCGGGTAACTCTCTAATCCTTATTATTTACTTTTAATTATCGTTGTAGTATTTCATCTCTTGATTACATTTTGAAATATTACTTTACGCTAATGACGATAATTACTATGTCTTTTCAAAGCCTATGTGCTTCATGAATTATCATTGAATGTTACTGTGATTACATCTGCCTATACTGTATTTCTTGAATTCTTGTTCTTGTGAATTGATCTTATTGCAATGATATTATATCGTTATGACGTTACATACTTGTATTCAGAGCGCGTATGCTGCCGACTTTTCATACTCATTTTTCTGAGTACTATTGCTATTTCATTTATGCGTGATACGACTGACTTTATATGCTCGTTCGGTTTGAACCGTCTGTTTTTCTTGACTCGTTGATACATGTTGTGCATACTATCGCGATGCCATTGTTCGGGATTGAATAAGTGTTGTATTCGATGAACTTCTGATTTTCATTCTACTACCGTGTGTGTTGCTTTCATTGTTTATTTCCCTTAAAATATCTACTTAGATACGCAGATTTTCTTTCTGACCATTCATAATTGAATGTCTAGTCTATAGACCATTGTGTAGCTCAATGTGTCTCCCAGAAAGACTAAAGGACATTGTGTGAGTCTCACATCTCGAAGAATTTGTTAAATCAGTGCTGAATAATATTGTGGGTTTTCATAATCTTGATTTACCTTTACGCCACCGTTTTACGCGACACTTGTACATGGATTACATCTTACTTCATTGACCATTCTACGTTTCGATTTCAACTTAGAACATCCGTTGTACCTTGAACACATAATCGTCATTTATTATGTGATGATTGTTTGGAATACGATCCTACTTGTATCCTCCCTTTTCATTGAACCTCTTTGCTCCAGGAATGCCACTTGTTATTGTCCCGTTTCTTTCTCGATATATCTTGTGATTTTGGAAATCATGCCACCAAGAGACCTTTCTGCATTGCATCTTGCAGCCGAAGACACGGATGATATGCGTCGTTTTTTTTATGTCTCCGATTATCGTTGGCATTCTTGAACCATTTCTATACTGTGTTTTCTTTACATGACTAATTATACAGTTTACCTTCTTTCGTCTTTATGGAATCCACAAGTCCTATGTGTACATTAATTTTGAGTTATCATGAAATTTGGATTTAATTTCAAGCTGTGTCGAAAAATATACTTTGTACAGAAACTTTACAGGAAGTTTAACAGTGTCGAGAAAATATTTTTATAACTTTAGACATAAAAATATATATATTTCTACATGTTGAGACGTCCGTTTAGGACATAAAATTTGACCAGTAAACTTTAAAATCGAGCAAGTTACGCTCATTTGAGATTGTAAAATCTAAGAAGTTATTTTCTGAATAATGCTAATATATCATTTTGTTAACAGATTTAATGCTAGGGCATTTTCGTCCATTTTTATTCCGTTTCAAGTCTCGGGTAAAACTAGAAAGTTGTTCAAAACATTGTTTTACATCGAAATGCATTAGACTTTGAGTCTTAGAATATCGTTTAGTGAGTTAATTGGTCTAGTCAAACCCAAATGTCAAAACTAATAAAAGTTAAAAACATGGATTGAAGCGTTTTTGAGTTCGTTTGAGCTCGTAAAACTTTAACTAATGATATTTTGCAAACTAAAAACAATGATTGCGTTTGAAAAGAATAGAATAGTAACTTTGAGTTCGGTCATACATGTACCTAGATCTTGAACTTTTGAAAATCGGTAACTTCCTAATATAGAAGCTTTTCGAAGTGATTGTACTATTTGTTAACTGATACCCTACTTTCTTAAAAGTATATTTTTGTCAAATAAATTACGATGTGCACATACGGATTCCTTATTCCTTCTTTTATTTATGACTTATTTGTCATTCCATTGTCTTTCTTTGCTTCTATCGTACCACTGATTTGGACCGAGATTTGAAGACCTTTCTTTCATATCGTTTGTTATCATCTTGACACGTGTCTCCTGACGATTCCGGCTAAACCTCTTGAAACCTAATCACCTTGTAACCATTTTATTGGTTGTCTTGAACTACTCCTTATTTCCCTCTTGTAACCCACTCGCTACTTTATAAACTATTGTCATGTTACCATACAACTCAAACTGGTCTTGTTTGCGAATCATTTTACAAAAGGTTTCATTTGGGCTTTCTTAAATAGTTGACTGCTATCTTATAAAATTAACTTATATTAATTTTACAATGTATTTTCACAAATTTTTCTAATACGGTCTTATAAAGAACCCTTGTAACTATACGAATTGTCGATTTAAAACAGTTAGCCAGCAACTTATTAGCAAATAGTTTCATAAACTATTTTGATTTCTGTTTTTACAAATGGCATTATATACATATTTTAAATAATATGACCTGTAATACTGGTTTGACGAAGATGAGCATCGCATTGCTAGTCCTAAATTATGCATGGCCTGATCACCTATGCTTAATTTAGAAGGAGCCATGCAAGGCCAAATAGTAGTCGCCTTAAATATTTAACCTAGAATCAACTTTTTAGTTATGTTGCTTAAAATGTTTGATAAAATAAAGTTTTGAAAAATTTTACATTTTATGCGAGTAGCAACAGTTTGCAACATACACATATGAACCATTATCTTTTCTTGAACTAAGTACATGCCTCGAGCACATATTTCCTTACTCAACGACCTTTGTTTTACCTGTTACCTCATCATCCTCATGATACGATTTTCGTTACCATTTGCCTAAATTCTTACCATTGATACCCGACTTGAAAGTTTCAACGTTGCTATGCTCCTACATCGATTGACCATCTCTATCTATTTTGGTAGACCTTCGAAACGTCTCTGGATGCGATTATTGATTTATGACTGGACGTGAACGATGATTACGTGTAATTGCCATGATATGTGTTAAGATACTATCGTCTTGAAATTTCATTCGTGTGAATCATGTGTTGATTTCGCCTTTCATTGCTAATGTTGTTCATCTTACTGGAACTTCTCTCAATTGACTTCTTAAGAATTTTCTTTGATTCGAAAATTCGTTGTGTGGCTTTTCCCTTTCGATCGTATTTCGACCACCGAGAACTTAATAAGCCCTTATTGGTGACGCCAACCACACTCGTGAATTAATCTTGCTATAATCCTTGTTTCTTATTATTTTTATTATTGACGTGACTATTCTACCACGTTTGTTAAGAATTGATACGACTTCCGTCTTATTCCTTTGTATATTGCTCGCATACAGATTGTAGACCTTTATATGATTCACATTCGTTGCTGTCTTGTCACCTTTTGAAAACCAGAAACTGTTACGTGTTTATCGTTTGATATCTTAAACACTTTCTTTAATTTCTAAAAAAAAATTTATTATTAATTTTTAAGAACATTTTATACATTTTATCAAATGTTTAAATTACCAAAATAACTGTTTCAAGTTAAGTATCGGATCTATATATCCTCTTTGGTAAATTTACCTAATGTTTCAAAGGATATCAAGCTGTATCTTTTAAAGTATTTGATTATATCATACTTTATTGTCAACCTAATGAAATTATTTAAATTAATTTATAATTTCTAACAATGATTCAAAATAACTTGGAAAAAAAAGATTTGACAACTGTTTACCCATTCATTTTATATAGAGTTTGATTTTTAAATCACTACATCTGGTAAAATTTTCTTTTAATTAAGAAAATATTTAAACTGAGTTTTTAAAGTAATCCCAAAATGCTAGACAACTGATTGAGACAACTTGTATTTTAAATGATCATATGTTATTCATTTTCTTTTCCCTTCTATTTCGCTTGTGACTGGATTATTTACGTTTTAAGATTGTCACGTTTTACAGTTGCACGATTTGCGACCCCTTGTTGATTTACAATATTGGTTCATTTTATCGCACTTTGTCTGTTTAAGCGATTCTTGTGTTCATTCTTGTTAGTTTATCGCACGTATTTCCAACAACTCTATCTCTCGATGTATCTCCGTATTGAAAGATCGTTATCCTAATCCAAGACTGAAAAGTTATACGAAAAGGAGTTAAGAAACTGAAGCATAGTGAATTCTAACCGATAAGATTCGTCATGGTACGAAAGTTTACCTGGGATGCAATGAATTTTGTTCTACACTTTGTACCTCCTCTTGTTTGCATCTTCTACTGTTTTCAGGAGAACTCTGGGGACCAGAGTTCCTTTAGGGGGAAAGACTGTGAGAACCCGTACTTTCCCAACATTATTTTATTCTTTTTATTCGTGCTTCTTGAATTTTTCCAATGTATTACGTTTTCTTGAATACTTTATATGTAAATCCTGAGATTTTTAAATTTTACTTTTAAGTATTATTTTGTTCATTGACAATGCTTCATATGGAATTATAAAAATTTTATTTTATTTTTTTCATATTTAATTTAAATCAAAGTTTTTGATTTAAAATCACCCGCCTGCGTTTTATAACGAGTTTATTCAAATCAATGTACAACGAGAATTTTCTAGTGATCGCGATACCGACGGATGCCCAAAAGTTTACATTTATTTATCGATTGTTTCGATAATTAATATTTTCGACGATTTCGTTTTAATTACGTATTAAGTCGTGTCGGGAAATCATATAATCATTTTTATGATGCATTGTAACTTTTGAAAAGTATTTTTACGAAACCCGAGCCCCGTAAATATTTTTAATATTTACCAATAACCATTTTCTACCTTTTAAAACTATTAATTGTTTTTAAGTCCACAAGTTTCAAAATTGGCAATATTAGCCCCTCCACTTAACTAGCACTATATAAAGATTTTTTCTTCCACTTATTCATAAAACACACACACTAAAACAAAAACTCTCTCCCCACCCTCCATTGTTGCCACCACTTCACCACCATAAACCACCACCATCCATCTTGTTTTAACAAAAATCTAAATAAAGACCCATTCTTAGAATTTAATTGTGATTCTAATGATACAAAAATTTCTTACATGCATCAAGATTTCAAGAACTTATGATTTTATGGTTGTATGATGTTGTAATCATCTTGCATATGTTATATTTGGTAAGATTATCATGTTTTGATCCTTAAAAGTCTTGTTTTTAATCTTTGATTTTTGTTAGATTTTTCATACAAGTGTTTTTAGGAGTGTTTGGTTGATGGGTATGATAGTATAGTGATCCTAGGGGTATGGGAATGATTGGTTTTGAGTGAAAAATAGATTTGTCATGTTTTCTAAAAAGCTAATTTGGGACAGCAGCCTTAAACAGTATTTTTCGTGGGTTTAAGGTCTGTGAAAGACTGAGATTATTTGAAATTGTTGTAGAGTTTTCCGAGACGGTCGTTTTGGTATAAGATAGAGCTTATAACTCATTATGAGTCAAAAGTTATGCTAGTTTTAGTTTTCGTGTACCGGGAGACGCAAGTCGGCACAATCCGAAATTGTGGCTGATTTTAGGTCGACTCTCGGGGACTTTAGGCTTGGTTAGATAGTTGATACTACTGATTTTCAAAGTTTACAAACTGAGTTTGATGAGTCTAGTAGTGGTTTCAAAAGACGGATTGTCGGGTTAGTACTTTTAAAGTGGTCCAAACGGTTTTACAAAACAAGTGTACAAATCTGTCCTAAAATTTGGAGTCGAGTAAAGCGTCGAGCTGATGGATTTTAAAGTGTGAACTTTGGCTCAAATTTTGGTGAGGTCTTATACAGGTTATAAGTGACCTTGACACCAATTTTCATGTAAAACGCACAAGTCTAGATAGGGTAGATCGGTGTGTACATTCGGGGTGTACTTGCTGATTTTTATTTTGGACACGTAGTTCAATGCTTGTGTTGCGTGAGTTTGAGTGTTCACCATCGGACATGGTGACTTACTCAAGTGCTTAGTCATTATATAAATGACTTAGCTACTGGTCCAAATAAGGGTAATGGATAGTTTGACTTGCGTTGACTTGGCGTCGTATGACGAGTCATTTTCAAGTGTTCAAGTGTTTTAACGAGTAACGTTGGATAAATGGGTAGTATGAATTCATTTGATTCGTGTCGATGGTTTTGAAACGTGTATACTTTGAAAACATTTGAGTCATGTTATATTTGGTATATATATCGATATTGAGTTCGAGTCTTAACGCGCGCCTTATTGTGATAGGTTGCGGTTTTCGTGTTTTCCCCGGGCATCCATATCGTTGGTGATCGTCTCACTACATTGTTTCTACTCAGTTGCTGAGTACCGTGATTGACTTAACACGTGGCTAAGGGCCACGAAATTTCTAAGGATCAAGGAGGAGGAATTGTTTAATTTGCGTGTTTGGATTAATTCCTACGTGTTATGAAGGTATAGTCACTACTAGCATTTTAGTTTTGATGTTACTAGTACTTTGATTCTTTTTATTCATGGATTTTGAATTCCTTGGGTGAAACCCACTGAGATTATAGATACTTAGGGCATATTAGGACTTAGGACACTTGCGTGGCGATTTGGTATAGCCTAAGTGTTGCTTGATTGAGGTTAGGTAGCTAAATGGAGTCGTTTTTGTAGTATGGAAATCACCACAGAAACAAACAGGTCATGGCAAAATTTTCTTAAACATATGACCTTGTTTTTATATGAAAAATGGATACCCACTGATGTGATTAGTATGTGTTGAGTTTGATGGAAATGGGAAGTGTCCGAATGAGCCCGAAACGGTCGTTTTACTAAACTAGGTCAAATCTGAATGTTATGCTTAAAACATGGGTAAATTGACTTGGGTAAAAAGGATTAATTTATAATTTTATGACTTTTTACAGTAGCTACAAATATAATAAAACTTATCTTTTTGGTTTCGTGTCAAAATATTTTACCGATTGGGATTTATGCTTAATCTACCGTAAGGTACGAAAGACGTTTACAACTTTCTGTTTTGATAGTCTTTCAGTAAAAGTGCATTTCCCGTTGATTGAAAATAGTTCTAGGGCTGTTCTTTCCCAAATTTTAAAGGTAAGAGAAATACCTATACATGTCAAGAAATTTCACCTCCTGTACAATTATATGTTTTTAGATATGACCAAATCTTCACAGCCTTTTTCAGAAAACTGAATGCAGTCCCTTGTTTTGGTTTTTCAAACCGAGTCTTAAACGTGTTCGGAACCCACACATAAATGCTTGGACCATCATACAAGGTTGATATTAGGTTATTACAGTAGGTTCAAGGTGTTGGGTCAAAATTTTAACTTAAGCTTAGGTCTCGCCATCGCACGCAAGTTACCTAGTCATACTATGTCCCACCACTTCTAAAACGTTATTGCTTCATTGAACGCATTCTTATTACGCGTCACCATTGCATAGGTCCGTGAAGACTTCTTTTTGCTCAGCCCCTTTTACCTTGTGATTACTTACTACAGGTGAGTTCATAGCCCCTTTTTACTTGAACAATGTTTCTAAATGCGGGGTGAGATTTTACATGGTGCAACACATCCATTTAAGAACTGTATGCTATTCAGAACTTGTATGCTATTCAGACTTGTATGCTTTCCAACAGTTTTCATTGATATTATTGCTTATAGTTAATAGCCTTAAGTTTCCTCTCTTGATTATGAACCGTTAATTGTCCCGTATGCTTTGCGCTAAGCGCGAATGTTGTGGGTGGATCCATCGGGATTGACAATCCCCGTCCCGATTACCTTGACGCACTTACATTTGTTTATACTTGAGTATTTAGGCTGAATACTCCCTAGAGGAACTTACTTTGAGTTAAGCTTCGGTTCATGAACTAAACAGCAATAATATTGGTTTCAGACTATGGTTAATGATCATAACCATTTTCTCTATTTACTTGTTTTACAAAAGAATGCTTGTGTTCCACACCCTTATTGCTAAACCTATGAATTTCACTCAACTTTGTGTTGACGATTTTACATGTTTAATCTCAGGTATTATTACTTAGCTTTGCTTGGATGGGAGCCCGCAGGATATTATCGCAGCTTGGAGATTTCTGTGATGCTTTTAAAAGACTGGTTTTAATATAAACTGTCAGAAATTTATTATATCTTTTGGGCAACTTTATGTTATAAATCATGATGAAATAATATATCTTTCCGCATATAAAACTCTGGGACTTATGTTTAAAACTCTGATCATTTATAATGTGATATATATGCTTTTATTACGTCAGCTTTGTGTCAACTGTAATTCATTGTTTCTTGTACTATGACGTGTTACCCCCTCGTTGCCTAGTTGTTCCATGTCAGATTTTGGGGGTCTCATAGATTGGTATCAGAGCGATGGTTATAGGGAACTGAGTCGTTTTTCAAAACTTAGTCTATAACCGAAAGTTCAAATATTTTATTGTTTCTAAGTGTCAAACACAGAATTTGCCATTGCTGTTCGATATCTTCGCGGGTAACTCTCTAATCCTTATTATTTACTTTTAATTATCGTTGTAGTATTTCATCTCTTGATTACATTTTGAAATATTACTTTACGCTAATGACGATAATTACTATGTCTTTTCAAAGCCTATGTGCTTCATGAATTATCATTGAATGTTACTGTGATTACATCTGCCTATACTGTATTTCTTGAATTCTTGTTCTTGTGAATTGATCTTATTGCAATGATATTATATCGTTATGACGTTACATACTTGTATTCAGAGCGCGTATGCTGCCGACTTTTCATACTCATTTTTCTGAGTACTATTGCTATTTCATTTATGCGTGATACGACTGACTTTATATGCTCGTTCGGTTTGAACCGTCTGTTTTTCTTGACTCGTTGATACATGTTGTGCATACTATCGCGATGCCATTGTTCGGGATTGAATAAGTGTTGTATTCGATGAACTTCTGATTTTCATTCTACTACCGTGTGTGTTGCTTTCATTGTTTATTTCCCTTAAAATATCTACTTAGATACGCAGATTTTCTTTCTGACCATTCATAATTGAATGTCTAGTCTATAGACCATTGTGTAGCTCAATGTGTCTCCCAGAAAGACTAAAGGACATTGTGTGAGTCTCACATCTCGAAGAATTTGTTAAATCAGTGCTGAATAATATTGTGGGTTTTCATAATCTTGATTTACCTTTACGCCACCGTTTTACGCGACACTTGTACATGGATTACATCTTACTTCATTGACCATTCTACGTTTCGATTTCAACTTAGAACATCCGTTGTACCTTGAACACATAATCGTCATTTATTATGTGATGATTGTTTGGAATACGATCCTACTTGTATCCTCCCTTTTCATTGAACCTCTTTGCTCCAGGAATGCCACTTGTTATTGTCCCGTTTCTTTCTCGATATATCTTGTGATTTTGGAAATCATGCCACCAAGAGACCTTTCTGCATTGCATCTTGCAGCCGAAGACACGGATGATATGCGTCGTTTTTTTTATGTCTCCGATTATCGTTGGCATTCTTGAACCATTTCTATACTGTGTTTTCTTTACATGACTAATTATACAGTTTACCTTCTTTCGTCTTTATGGAATCCACAAGTCCTATGTGTACATTAATTTTGAGTTATCATGAAATTTGGATTTAATTTCAAGCTGTGTCGAAAAATATACTTTGTACAGAAACTTTACAGGAAGTTTAACAGTGTCGAGAAAATATTTTTATAACTTTAGACATAAAAATATATATATTTCTACATGTTGAGACGTCCGTTTAGGACATAAAATTTGACCAGTAAACTTTAAAATCGAGCAAGTTACGCTCATTTGAGATTGTAAAATCTAAGAAGTTATTTTCTGAATAATGCTAATATATCATTTTGTTAACAGATTTAATGCTAGGGCATTTTCGTCCATTTTTATTCCGTTTCAAGTCTCGGGTAAAACTAGAAAGTTGTTCAAAACATTGTTTTACATCGAAATGCATTAGACTTTGAGTCTTAGAATATCGTTTAGTGAGTTAATTGGTCTAGTCAAACCCAAATGTCAAAACTAATAAAAGTTAAAAACATGGATTGAAGCGTTTTTGAGTTCGTTTGAGCTCGTAAAACTTTAACTAATGATATTTTGCAAACTAAAAACAATGATTGCGTTTGAAAAGAATAGAATAGTAACTTTGAGTTCGGTCATACATGTACCTAGATCTTGAACTTTTGAAAATCGGTAACTTCCTAATATAGAAGCTTTTCGAAGTGATTGTACTATTTGTTAACTGATACCCTACTTTCTTAAAAGTATATTTTTGTCAAATAAATTACGATGTGCACATACGGATTCCTTATTCCTTCTTTTATTTATGACTTATTTGTCATTCCATTGTCTTTCTTTGCTTCTATCGTACCACTGATTTGGACCGAGATTTGAAGACCTTTCTTTCATATCGTTTGTTATCATCTTGACACGTGTCTCCTGACGATTCCGGCTAAACCTCTTGAAACCTAATCACCTTGTAACCATTTTATTGGTTGTCTTGAACTACTCCTTATTTCCCTCTTGTAACCCACTCGCTACTTTATAAACTATTGTCATGTTACCATACAACTCAAACTGGTCTTGTTTGCGAATCATTTTACAAAAGGTTTCATTTGGGCTTTCTTAAATAGTTGACTGCTATCTTATAAAATTAACTTATATTAATTTTACAATGTATTTTCACAAATTTTTCTAATACGGTCTTATAAAGAACCCTTGTAACTATACGAATTGTCGATTTAAAACAGTTAGCCAGCAACTTATTAGCAAATAGTTTCATAAACTATTTTGATTTCTGTTTTTACAAATGGCATTATATACATATTTTAAATAATATGACCTGTAATACTGGTTTGACGAAGATGAGCATCGCATTGCTAGTCCTAAATTATGCATGGCCTGATCACCTATGCTTAATTTAGAAGGAGCCATGCAAGGCCAAATAGTAGTCGCCTTAAATATTTAACCTAGAATCAACTTTTTAGTTATGTTGCTTAAAATGTTTGATAAAATAAAGTTTTGAAAAATTTTACATTTTATGCGAGTAGCAACAGTTTGCAACATACACATATGAACCATTATCTTTTCTTGAACTAAGTACATGCCTCGAGCACATATTTCCTTACTCAACGACCTTTGTTTTACCTGTTACCTCATCATCCTCATGATACGATTTTCGTTACCATTTGCCTAAATTCTTACCATTGATACCCGACTTGAAAGTTTCAACGTTGCTATGCTCCTACATCGATTGACCATCTCTATCTATTTTGGTAGACCTTCGAAACGTCTCTGGATGCGATTATTGATTTATGACTGGACGTGAACGATGATTACGTGTAATTGCCATGATATGTGTTAAGATACTATCGTCTTGAAATTTCATTCGTGTGAATCATGTGTTGATTTCGCCTTTCATTGCTAATGTTGTTCATCTTACTGGAACTTCTCTCAATTGACTTCTTAAGAATTTTCTTTGATTCGAAAATTCGTTGTGTGGCTTTTCCCTTTCGATCGTATTTCGACCACCGAGAACTTAATAAGCCCTTATTGGTGACGCCAACCACACTCGTGAATTAATCTTGCTATAATCCTTGTTTCTTATTATTTTTATTATTGACGTGACTATTCTACCACGTTTGTTAAGAATTGATACGACTTCCGTCTTATTCCTTTGTATATTGCTCGCATACAGATTGTAGACCTTTATATGATTCACATTCGTTGCTGTCTTGTCACCTTTTGAAAACCAGAAACTGTTACGTGTTTATCGTTTGATATCTTAAACACTTTCTTTAATTTCTAAAAAAAAATTTATTATTAATTTTTAAGAACATTTTATACATTTTATCAAATGTTTAAATTACCAAAATAACTGTTTCAAGTTAAGTATCGGATCTATATATCCTCTTTGGTAAATTTACCTAATGTTTCAAAGGATATCAAGCTGTATCTTTTAAAGTATTTGATTATATCATACTTTATTGTCAACCTAATGAAATTATTTAAATTAATTTATAATTTCTAACAATGATTCAAAATAACTTGGAAAAAAAAGATTTGACAACTGTTTACCCATTCATTTTATATAGAGTTTGATTTTTAAATCACTACATCTGGTAAAATTTTCTTTTAATTAAGAAAATATTTAAACTGAGTTTTTAAAGTAATCCCAAAATGCTAGACAACTGATTGAGACAACTTGTATTTTAAATGATCATATGTTATTCATTTTCTTTTCCCTTCTATTTCGCTTGTGACTGGATTATTTACGTTTTAAGATTGTCACGTTTTACAGTTGCACGATTTGCGACCCCTTGTTGATTTACAATATTGGTTCATTTTATCGCACTTTGTCTGTTTAAGCGATTCTTGTGTTCATTCTTGTTAGTTTATCGCACGTATTTCCAACAACTCTATCTCTCGATGTATCTCCGTATTGAAAGATCGTTATCCTAATCCAAGACTGAAAAGTTATACGAAAAGGAGTTAAGAAACTGAAGCATAGTGAATTCTAACCGATAAGATTCGTCATGGTACGAAAGTTTACCTGGGATGCAATGAATTTTGTTCTACACTTTGTACCTCCTCTTGTTTGCATCTTCTACTGTTTTCAGGAGAACTCTGGGGACCAGAGTTCCTTTAGGGGGAAAGACTGTGAGAACCCGTACTTTCCCAACATTATTTTATTCTTTTTATTCGTGCTTCTTGAATTTTTCCAATGTATTACGTTTTCTTGAATACTTTATATGTAAATCCTGAGATTTTTAAATTTTACTTTTAAGTATTATTTTGTTCATTGACAATGCTTCATATGGAATTATAAAAATTTTATTTTATTTTTTTCATATTTAATTTAAATCAAAGTTTTTGATTTAAAATCACCCGCCTGCGTTTTATAACGAGTTTATTCAAATCAATGTACAACGAGAATTTCCTAGTGATCGCGATACCGACGGATGCCCAAAAGTTTACATTTATTTATCGATTGTTTCGATAATTAATATTTTCGACGATTTCGTTTTAATTACGTATTAAGTCGTGTCGGGAAATCATATAATCATTTTTATGATGCATTGTAACTTTTGAAAAGTATTTTTACGAAACCCGAGCCCCGTAAATATTTTTAATATTTACCAATAACCATTTTCTACCTTTTAAAACTATTAATTGTTTTTAAGTCCACAAGTTTCAAAATTGGCAATATTAGCCCCTCCACTTAACTAGCACTATATAAAGATTTTTTCTTCCACTTATTCATAAAACACACACACTAAAACAAAAACTCTCTCCCCACCCTCCATTGTTGCCACCACTTCACCACCATAAACCACCACCATCCATCTTGTTTTAACAAAAATCTAAATAAAGACCCATTCTTAGAATTTAATTGTGATTCTAATGATACAAAAATTTCTTACATGCATCAAGATTTCAAGAACTTATGATTTTATGGTTGTATGATGTTGTAATCATCTTGCATATGTTATATTTGGTAAGATTATCATGTTTTGATCCTTAAAAGTCTTGTTTTTAATCTTTGATTTTTGTTAGATTTTTCATACAAGTGTTTTTAGGAGTGTTTGGTTGATGGGTATGATAGTATAGTGATCCTAGGGGTATGGGAATGATTGGTTTTGAGTGAAAAATAGATTTGTCATGTTTTCTAAAAAGCTAATTTGGGACAGCAGCCTTAAACAGTATTTTTCGTGGGTTTAAGGTCTGTGAAAGACTAAGATTATTTGAAATTATTGTAGAGTTTTCCGAGACGGTCGTTTTGGTATAAGATAGAGCTTATAACTCATTACGAGTCAAAAGTTATGCTAGTTTTAGTTTTCGTGTACCGGGAGACGCAAGTCGGCACAATCCGAAATTGTGGCTGATTTTGGGTCGACTCTCGGGGACTTTAGGCTTGGTTAGATAGTTGATACTACTGATTTTCAAAGTTTACAAACTGAGTTTGATGAGTCTAGTAGTGGTTTCAAAAGACGGATTGTCGGGTTAGTACTTTTAAAGTGGTCCAAACGGTTTTACAAAACAAGTGTACAAATCTGTCCTAAAATTTGGAGTCGAGTAAAGCGTCGAGCTGATGGATTTTAAAGTGTGAACTTTGGCTCAAATTTTGGTGAGGTCTTATACAGGTTATAAGTGACCTTGACACCAATTTTCATGTAAAACGCACAAGTCTAGATAGGGTAGATCGGTGTGTACATTCGGGGTGTACTTGCTGATTTTTATTTTGGACATGTAGTTCAATGCTTGTGTTGCGTGAGTTTGAGTGTTCACCATCGGACATGGTGACTTACTCAAGTGCTTAGTCATTATATAAATGACTTAGCTACTGGTCCAAATAAGGGTAAAGGATAGTTTGACTTGCGTTGACTTGGCGTCGTATGACGAGTCATTTTCAAGTGTTCAAGTGTTTTAACGGTAACGTTGGATAAATGGGTAGTATGAATTCATTTGATTCGTGTCTATGGTTTTGAAACTTGTATACTTTGAAAACATTTGAGTCATGTTATATTTGGTATATATATCGATATTGAGTTCGAGTCTTAACGCGCGCCTTATTGTGATAGGTTGCGGTTTTCGTGTTTTCCCCGGGCATCCATATCGTCGGTGATCGTCTCACTACATTGTTTCTACTCAGTTGCTGAGTACCGTGATTGACTTAACACGTGGCTAAGGGCCACGAAATTTCTAAGGATCAAGGAGGAGGAATTGTTTAATTTGCGTGTTTGGATTAATTCCTACGTGTTATGAAGGTATAGTCACTCCTAGCATTTTAGTTTTGATGTTACTAGTACTTTGATTCTTTTTATTCATGGATTTTGAATTCCTTGGGTGAAACCCACTGAGATTATAGATACTTAGGGCATATTAGGACTTAGGACACTTGCGTGGCGATTTGGTATAGCCTAAGTGTTGCTTGATTGAGGTTAGGTAGCTAAATGGAGTCGTTTTTGTAGTATGGAAATCACCACAGAAACAAACAGGTCATGGCAAAATTTTCTTAAACATATGACCTTGTTTTTATATGAAAAATGGATACCCACTGATGTGATTAGTATGTGTTGAGTTGGATGGAAATGGGAAGTGTCCGGATGAGCCCGAAACGGTCGTTTTACTAAACTAGGTCAAATCTGAATGTTATGCTTAAAACATGGGTAAATTGACTTGGGTAAAAAGGATTAATTTATAATTTTATGACTTTTTACAGTAGCTACAAATATAATAAAACTTCTCTTTTTGGTTTCGTGTCAAAATATTTTACCGATTGGGATTTATGCTTAATCTACCGTAAGGTACGAAAGACGTTTACAACTTTCTGTTTTGATAGTCTGTCAGTAAAAGTGCATTTCCCGTTGATTGAAAATAGTTCTAGGGCTGTTCTTTCCCAACTTTTAAAGGTAAGAGAAATACCTATACATGTCAAGAAATATGACCTCCTGTACAATTATATATTTTTAGATATGACCAAATCTTCACAGCCTTTTTCAGAAAACTGAATGCAGTCCCTTGTTTTGGTTTTTCAAACCGAGTCTTAAACGTGTTCGGAACCCACACATAAATGCTTGGACCATCATACAAGGTTGATATTAGGTTATTACAGTAGGTTCAAGGTGTTGGGTCAAAATTTTAACTTAAGCTTAGGTCTCGCCATCGCACGCAAGTTATCTAGTCATACTATGTCCCACCACTTCTAAAACGTTATTGCTTCATTGAACGCATTCTTATTACGCGTCACCATTGCATAGGTCCGTGAAGACTTCTTTTTGCTCAGCCCCTTTTACCTTGTGATTACTTACTAAAGGTGAGTTCATAGCCCCTTTTTACTTGGACAATGTTTCTAAATGCGGGGTGAGATTTTACATGGTGCAACACATCCATTTAAGAACTGTATGCTATTCAGAACTTTTATGCTATTCAGACTTGTATGCTTTCCAACAGTTTTCATTGATATTATTGCTTATAGTTAATAGCCTTAAGTTTCCTCTCTTGATCATGAACCGTTAATTGTCCCGTATGCTTTGCGCTAAGCGCGAATGTTGTGGGTGGATCCATCGGGATTGACAATCCCCGTCCCGATTACCTTGACGCACTTACATTTGTTTATACTTGAGTATTTAGGCTGAATACTCCCTAGAGGAACTTACTTTGAGTTAAGCTTCGGTTCATGAACTAAACAGCAATAATATTGGTTTCAGACTATGGTTAATGATCATAACCATTTTCTCTATTTACTTGTTTTACAAAAGAATGCTTGTGTTCCACACCCTTATTGCTAAACCTATGAATTTCACTCAACTTTGTGTTGACGATTTTACATGTTTAATCTCAGGTATTATTACTTAGCTTTGCTTGGATGGGAGCCCGCAGGATATTATCGCAGCTTGGAGATTTCTGTGATGCTTTTAAAAGACTGGTTTTAATATAAACTGTCAGAAATTTATTATATCTTTTGGGCAACTTTATGTTATAAATCATGATGAAATAATATATCTTTCCGCATATAAAACTCTGGGACCTATGTTTAAAACTCTGATCATTTATAATGTGATATATATGCTTTTATTACGTCAGCTTTGTGTCAACTGTAATTCATTGTTTCTTGTACTATGACGTGTTACCCCCTCGTTGCCTAGTTGTTCCATGTCAGATTTTGGGGGTCTCATAGATTGGTATCAGAGCGATGGTTATAGGGAACTGAGTCGTTTTTCAAAACTTAGTCTATAACCGAAAGTTCAAATATTTTATTGTTTCTAAGTGTCAAACACAGAATTTGCCATTGCTGTTCGATATCTTCGCGGGTAACTCTCTAATCCTTATTATTTACTTTTAATTATCGTTGTAGTATTTCATCTCTTGATTACATTTTGAAATATTACTTTACGCTAATGACGATAATTACTATGTCTTTTCAAAGCCTATGTGCTTCATGAATTATCATTGAATGTTACTGTGATTACATCTGCCTATACTGTATTTCTTGAATTCTTGTTCTTGTGAATTGATCTTATTGCAATGATATTATATCGTTATGACGTTACATACTTGTATTCAGAGCGCGTATGCTGCCGACTTTTCATACTCATTTTTCTGAGTACTATTGCTATTTCATTTATGCGTGATACGACTGACTTTATATGCTCGTTCGGTTTGAACCGTCTGTTTTTCTTGACTCGTTGATACATGTTGTGCATACTATCGCGATGCCATTGTTCGGGATTGAATAAGTGTTGTTTTCGATGAACTTCTGATTTTCATTCTACTACCGTGTGTGTTGCTTTCATTGTTTATTTCCCTTAAAATATCTACTTAGATACGCAGATTTTCTTTCTGACCATTCATAATTGAATGTCTAGTCTATAGACCATTGTGTAGCTCAATGTGTCTCCCAGAAAGACTAAAGGACATTGTGTGAGTCTCACATCTCGAAGAATTTGTTAAATCAGTGCTGAATAATATTGTGGGTTTTCATAATCTTGATTTACCTTTACGCCACCGTTTTACGCGACACTTGTACATGGATTACATCTTACTTCATTGACCATTCTACGTTTCAATTTCAACTTAGAACATCCGTTGTACCTTGAACACATAATCGTCATTTATTATGTGATGATCGTTTGGAATACGATCCTACTTGTATCCTCCCTTTTCATTGAACCTCTTTGCTCCAGGAATGCCACCCTTTTGTCACCACATCCGTCGTGAATTAAGCGTGTTTTGGGAAGGAATTGCCACCATGAAAAATCATTGAAAATCACCTAAAGTACTTGTGATATTGAAATCAAAAGTTTTGTACCTTAGGTGTTTTGTTCATCAAAAACGCTCCCCCTTAACACGTGCTTAACACATATTAAGTTGGATTATCGTTAAGTCTTTTTCATCTTTTAGCCAAGTATCACTTAAGTCTCCTTAATCCCATTTTCTCCCCTTATCCAAAATGTTAACCATTAATATTTGGGATATTGAATGGATTAACCGGTCTTTGGGTAAAAATGAAATCGATGTTTGGCCATAGAACAAATGATTGCTCCCCCTTAAGTTAACAAGGGGTAGTTGTAGTGCTTTAGTATTATATATTTTGAAAGATTTAGAATCTCGTGAAAAATTCTTGAAAAATTATCATACCTTAACACTACAACAAGCCATTAAAGCACATTATTCACAAATATACATATTCACAAATAATACCAATATAGAGTGACCTGAAATGTACAACCCATTAGATGGATCGTTGCAGTGTCCTGTAGTGCACTCCATATGGTCTACCACCCACGAATCTTTCCAAGCTCCTCATCAATCTACGTTCACGGAGCTTTTGATCGATCTTCTTGATCACGTACTTCGCCATCTGCCGGTAACCTGGATGCCAATCCTCCGTCATTTCTGGCAAAGTCCCACCCGAGTTCAGATGCTCCAACTTTCCTCTGACTTGTAGAAGAGTGCCATCACTATACTTGTGGAGCTCCCCCACCCTCATAAACTTCATCAAACCTCGACTGTTCAAGTAGAAAATGCCGGAATTCGGAACAGAAATGCCGGTATAGGGACATCTTGCTACATGTTGAGGTAACACTTGATTCACAGGACGGGTTAAATTGAGCTTCCGCTGATAGCTTTCGACTCCCAACTGAAGATCTTCAACTCGTGTCTTGATGACAACGCTTCGTGTGAACATACGAAGTGCTGTATTCAACGCAATGAGGTCTTCACGAGGAATGTGTGTGAGTTGATCTCGAGTCATCAGAAGCAGCATATCTTCAATATCCTCAAGGCGAATGATGGAAAAATCTCCCTGCTGGATTCTGTATTCCCTGTCATCCTCCCTTTTCAAACGAATCTCCGTCACATGATAATAGCCGTTCTTGGCTTCTGTTTTCATCCCTAAAATGCTGGAGATGCGGATATCGGATCTAACTGAGCTTCCAGAATTGAGTAGGCAGCAACCCCTGTACGCCCTTCTGACTCGTTCGTCCCAATGAGATGCACCTATGATAGCATACATATCATAATTACGATTTATCTTAGGGACCCAGAGTCGGTTTACCTTTTCCTCGATAAAGGGTATTGTCCCCCAGTTGGCAGCTTTCAGCAAGGTCAGGGATGTTGCGTACTTTGATGACCCTTTCAGTAGATACACCAGATCATTGGTGACAAAGAAGTCAAGAGCAATCTGATTATCTTGATCCATTGGAGGTGGAGCTCTTTCTGATTCATGAAGACCTGGCCTTTGAACGGTATTCAGAGCCTTCAGGATCTCCTCGGCATAATATTCGAACTCCATTTGGGTCAACCGGGTTTTGGCGCGAAGTCTTTTATCCTTCAGTACTTTCTTCACCAAAGATGGAGTAACCGAAGTCTTATACTCATGAGCAAGAAATGCACATAAGTCAATCGGACTTCGGATACGAAGATACAAGACATCTTTGTCGGCGTCGGTGATCGGATCAAACTGCGCCGCTGCCGTGATCCAAGCCTGTGGTGGAGCAGTCTCGTCGATTTCCAACGTGTCCTCCCAGTTCCTTGTGCTTGGTTCAGGTATAGTAGATTGTGGGTTTTGTTGCAGAGGAGTGGAGACGTGAACATCTGCTTGTTCAGATTCAGGCATTTCAGCAGTGTCATGGACGGGTGAGTGTTGTGCAGCTTCTGGTTCGGTTACCGATTCTGCAATCACAGGAGTAACAACACAAGAACTAACGGGGTTAGTGGTAACAGGTATTGATGCATGGATAAATGTACCAGGAATAGATGACCCGGTAGTGGCATTCACATCATGGCGCCACTTCGATCGTCTGGATTCCGTGGATGTGGATTTTTCCTTTGGTGCTGCATCTTTCTTGGATTTGGTGCCAGACTTAACCACTTTCTTTGAGTTGGCGCCCTTATCCCCTTTCTCACGCTGTTCACCTTTATCCGTATTGCTCCCCTTAACACTCTCCTGGTGACCATCACCACCATCATTACCATCATTATCATCATCATCTGCATCCTCATCATCATCATCCTCATCCTCATCCTCATCATCATTTTCATCTTCATCATCATCGTTCTCATCATCATCATTCTGATCATTCTCATCCTCATCATCCTCCTCATTCTTGTCCTCATCATCCTCCTCATTCTTATCTTCTTCTTCTTCTTCTTCCTCCTCTCCACCAGTACCCTCTTCTTCGTCGCTCTCTTCCCTTTCTTCTTCAGGGAGAATGTGGTAGGGTACCACACTTCCAAACGTCTTGAACAACCTATCATCCTCCATGATAGCGTCATTCAGGGCTTTGAAGAGAGCCCGTTGATTCCTCGATTTATCAAACGATCCAAGTTCCTTCATTCGAGCTTTGAGGATTTTCTTAAGTTCAAAATCCGTCAAGTCATAAGCGATCTTGTAGGCGGCTTCTGAAGGATTGGATGATTTGATCATTAGGTTGTCAGCAGCAAGCGTCTTTAAGTCATCACGCAGTTTAGGCATTAAGGATTCAATGGAGTCTTTCACTCTTTGCTCAATAGTAGCTTCAAGAGCTTCTTTTTGCTCTTTAAAGTAATCCTTAATAGCTTTAAGTCTTGCAATTCGTGCTTTATGCCTATCAGCTTCATCCTTTTTAACCTGAGCAAGTTCTTCTGCATGAGCTTTACGTGTAACTTCCATGTCTGCAGCGAACTTGGCAATCAACTCTTCTTGAGCTTTCCTTGATGCTTCTTCACTTTGAGTTCTTCTATTTAACTCTTGGCGAAGTGCATCCATTTCTCTCTTTTGATTATCCACGTGTTTATCCAACATCTCGGCCATCACTATTGCTGCCATTGCAGATGTTGCAGAGCTGCTCTGGGTTGATGGAATGGGCTCGGTTGTAACTGCGGTGCTGAGGATGGGCTTTATTGGTGGTGGAG
The DNA here is from genome assembly GCA_025667525.1 of Glebionis coronaria. Classification (NCBI taxonomy): domain Eukaryota; kingdom Viridiplantae; phylum Streptophyta; class Magnoliopsida; order Asterales; family Asteraceae; genus Glebionis; species Glebionis coronaria. The sequence goes on along the minus strand of JANFOE010002501.1, from coordinate 86,680 downwards.
GAAGTAGTGTAGAAACCGGTTTGGTTGGTAAGGGTTGAGTTGGTGGAGGTTGAGTTGTTAAAGGTTGAGTAGATGCCTTTTCAATACCAGCTGAAACAGGGATTGAAGGCTCCTTCGAAGTGGAATAATGTTCAGGTAACCCAAACTCATCAACATCATCAGGTTCCATGTACTCATCCTCAACGTCTACTCTTACACCTGAACCACTACCGCCAGTATCTTTCCTGCTCCTTTGAATGGCTATCTTCATCATTTGTTTCTCAGTTTTCTCAAGAGCAGGATCAGCAACATTTTCTTCGTCACGCAGACGCATCTCATCAGCCTTACCCTTTCCCTTTTTACCCTCTGTCTTCTTCTTCTTGGTTTTGGGTTCAGGTAAATCTGTTTGCTTCCTTTTACCTTTGCTCTTAACCGTGGTGGAAGAGTCTTCACCTGCTAGAAGGCTTGCTCGTTGATTCTCAATTTCTGTTAGCAAGTTCTTGTAATCATCAAATGCAATAAGCTCATCGGTCAGAAGGTGGTTGGGAATGGGACCAGGAATAACCGTATTCGAATGAGTCTCCTGCCTTAAGTCTACCAAATCATCATCATCGATCGTGTGTTGACGTCTGCCTGCACGCTTATCAATGGATGCATCGTTTTCCATAAAGTAATGGATGATTAGCTTAATAAACCTAGGATACTGGTAACATTTAACCTTACCCTTCGTGTTTGTGAAGAGTTGAAAAGTAAACTCCTCCCATAGCAGTGATGCATAATCAATACCCATACCTTTGAACATACCGTAAAACATCTTGATGATTGGTGGACGAACAGCATCATACCCAGTTGTTTTGGGTGTTAAACATCGGCTTAGAATCCCGAAAATAGCTTTCCATGGTTGACCAATTTTGGCAGTAGTAAACTCAGACGGGGTACGTATGTCAAGACATCCAATGGCGGTGAACATCTCCATGATCTGGTCCTTAGTTGGGTTGGCTGAGTATGAGGTTAGACCTTTGAGTATCGGTCGAAAGCCAAAAATCTTCCTGAAGTCTGACACAGTAAGCGTCTGCTGCTTGTTGTCCAAGGAAAAAGTGATTTTGTTCGACGTCCTCTCTTTGGTAGCCCAGAACTCGTAAAGGTAGTCATAAGGCACTGATGCACTTCTCCTTAGCGCATGCTTGAGATGAGATTTATCAAGCAAGGCTGTACCTACCTTAAATCCATTATGGGTTGAGTGAGATACTTCCTTCAGACGGTAGTTGTTTGGAATAAACTTCAGAGTCTTGGCTTCAGCAATGGCGGCGGCTCTGTTGTCTTGTAGTTGTTGTACGGTAGGGTTAGTCATCGTTTCTGCTTAAGATGAAACACAAAGGTTGATACAAACAAGTATGAATATCATTATGACTTTAAACCTAAGCATTGTACATATGACATAATCCCTTAAGCATTGAAATCATTCAAACATCTTCTATTCGGAATAATCACTCAATTCGGAATAATAGGTCTATACTGAGTATAAGTCCTATGCGGAATAAAGTCTCTATTCTGAATAAAGGCCTATTCGGAACATTTGGCTATGCTGAATAAAAACTCTATTCGGATCATTAGGCTATGCGGAATAAGAACTCTATTCGGAACATATAGCCTATGCGGAAAAAACATCCCTATTCTGAATAAAAAGGCTATTCAGAACATTTGGGCTATGCGGAATAAATTCCCCATTCGGAACTTTGGCCTATGCGGAATAAATTCCCTATTCGGAACAATGAGTCTATGCGGAATAAATTCCCTATTCGGAACATTTGCCCTATTCGGAACATTTGCCTTATTCGGAAAATTTTTCCTATTCGGAACATTTGTCTTATTCGGAATGAAATCCTATTCGGAACTTTTGCCTTATTCGGAAAATTTTCCCTATTCGGAACATTTGCCCTATTCGGAAAATTTTTCCTATTCGGAACATTTGTCTTATTCGGAATGAAATCCTATTCGGAACTTTTGCCTATTCGGAAAGTATTTTCTATTCTGAATAAGTGCTCTTATGCGGAAAGTGACAAACAGTTATGATTTTCTAATTAGGCAAGAACTCGTTTGATTCAAGTGTTCTAAAGACCAAATTAGTGCAATTAGACCAATTCCGAATATAACCCAAGCAAAACCCCCAAATTAATTAACCCTAATTAAGCAGTAATTTGATTTTGATTGATTTCAATTTAAACAGTTAATTAACTTGATTTGCATGAAAGTTTAATCCGATGTTATACCTTTTGAAGATCTTGAACAAGAGATTTAGTGATTTGATTCGAGTTTGATTGATTTTCGTGAGTGTGTGTGGAAGGTTATCAATGGCGGCAAAGGTAACAAGGAAACAGTGAAATAAAGAAAAGAAACGGGGCGGGAAGGTTTTGACTAGGTCAAGATTTCCACAAGTTAGACCTATTGTCAACTTTGCCCCCTCAAATTTTTCTTTTTGCTTCATTTAACATTCTTTTGTTTACCACGTTTTTTAATACTTGCCATTTTGACCCTATCTTATGTTAACTACCCGAGCCTTAGTGATTCTCCTATCTTAACACAAGCACAATCCACAACAAACTTATAAGCAACAACAAGACGAATGCCGAAGCAATCCAACCATTAACCATTAAGCTTTGTGTGTTTCCTTGAAAACTTTTGAAGATCTTTTTGATGATGAAATATTTTCTCCCCCTTAAACGATGACCCGTTTTCTATTTAAAGAGCTGTAGTCATTGTTTAACGAGGCACATGATGATGAAAAACATTTCCCAATGGATATCTTGAAAAAGTTTGATTCGTGGTGTCAATAAGATTTCTCTTATTTTAACAAATTAATGCACTGAGACGTACAAAAATTCGTGTTAGACCAAGTTGTAAAGTAAACTTGATCCCTTTGCGTGATTTGGCTTGTAAATCACGCCCGAGAAAATTAATTCCCGTTCTGAGTCAACGTTTTCCAAAGAAATACGTGACTTTAATATGAAAACCGGGTTGCAGTCAGAAATAACTACAAGCCATTAATGGGCATGTTTTAAAAACATTACAACTTTTATACGGACTCTATTTATGGCACCGTGTCAATATTAATCGACATTTCTAAGGCCGTAAATATTACCGTACTAAAAGACATGCCCGTTTTAAAACGAAAAATATTTTTGGTTTTTCTTGATTTTATAATTTTTATGGATTTTCTATGTTTTATATTTTTTATGGTTTTTCTTGGTTTTATATTTTTGTATTTTCTTTTGTGGTTTATATATTTACTATAATATACATGATCACGAACAAAGGATACTCTGAATAGTTTACCACGACTATTCAGCTGATTCTTCTGCCAACTCTTTAAGAGTCGCTGGAGTGAATGATTTCATACCAAGCTTATCAATCAAAAACTCGATTCGTCCTCGATCTAAGGCTTTGGTGAACATATCCGCCAGCTGGTACTCAGTAGTGACAAAATACAGCTCGATCACTCCGTTCTCCACCTGCTCCTTAATGAAATGGTAGCGAATGTCTATGTGCTTGGCCCGGGAGTGTTGAACATAGTTGCAGCAAAGGGCAATGGCGCTCTTGTTGTCACAATACATCGGGATTTTGTTGAATCCCAAACCGTAGTCAGTTAATTGTGATCTCATCCAAAGGACTTGAGCACAACAACCGGACATGGCGATGTATTCAGCCTCCGTGCTTGATATTGCAGCGCTTTTCTGCCTTTTTGAAGACCAACTGATCAATCTATCTCCTAGGAGTTGCACAGATCCAGAAGTGCTACGCCTCTTGTCTTGACATCCAGCATGATCGGCATCTGCGTATGATATTAAAGCAATAGAGGAATCCTTCGGATACCATAGACCACGATGAAGTGTTCCTTTTAGATACCGAAAGATCCTTTTCACAACATGTAGGTGCTTTTCGGTAGGCCGAGCCTGATACCGGGCACACATGCATACAGCAAATTGCAAATCAGGCCTGCTAGCAGTCAGATAGAGAAGGGTGCCAATCATTCCACGGTAAAGTTTCGGATCGACAATAATCCCATCCCTATCTTCATCTAACTTGGATTTCTCCACCATTGGAGTGTCTACGGGGTCACAATTCTCAAAGTTATATTTCTTAAGAGATTCTAGAGCATATTTGGATTGATTAATAAAGATGCCTCTGGGATTCTGAGAAATCTGTAATCCTAAGAAAAATGAAATTTTTCCCATCATCGACATCTGAAAGCGTGTGGACATTATCTTCTCAAATTGTTTAGACAATTCTATGTTAGTGGCAGCAAATATTATATCATCAACATAAATTTGTACCAGAAGCATGTCGTTGCCGTCCTTGAGAGTGAATAGAGTGGGGTCCACTTTGCCTTTGGAGAAGCCTTCCGACATGAGATATGTTGACAGGAGATCATACCACGCGCGTGGAGCTTGTTTCAACCCATAGAGAGCCTTCTTAAGCTTGTACACATGGTTAGGAGACTCCGTACTGACGAACCCATCCGGTTGACTAACATAAACTTCTTCCCTTAGTTCACCGTTCAAAAATGCCGTCTTCACATCCATTTGATAGACGATCATGTTCATATGAGCAGCAAACGCAAGGAATAGTCTAATAGCCTCCAATCTAGCCACAGGAGCAAAAGATTCCTCAAAGTCTATACCCAAGGCTTGTTTATATCCTCTAGCGACCAATCTAGCTTTATTCTTCAATACCGCACCCATCTCGTCAAGTTTAACCTTATAAACCCATAACAAAGTAAGAATGTTAACCTTGTCAGGGCGAGGAACCAATTCCCATACTTCTAGTCGTTTGAATTCATTGAGTTCCTCCTGCATAGCTTCAATCCAAGATGATTGGGTCATAGCCTGCTGCCAATTTTTGGGTTCAACTTCAGAGAGAAATGCATCAAAGTAACAATAAAGTGCACTCTCTTGTAATTGATGGCGTGTAGAGACTGGTCGATCTAGATCTCCAATAACATTCCTAATTGGGTGATCTTTTGTCCATTTAGTGCTATGGTTTTCAATCCTAGGTGGTCTGGAGTGAACAATAGAAGGAGCTTCTTCTGAGGTAGATGCGGCTGAAGGGTTTTCAGGGATCGCTACACCAAAGAAAGGAAGCTCTTGCAAGTGAGCATATTCCAAGTCGTGATCAGTAGAATCCACTTCCACATCATTAGGCACAAGTAGGGGTGATGATTCAGGTGTAGTTTGAGAATCACTTGGTGAAGGTGCATCCGGTTCAATGTGAATTGTAGATGCATTAGATAAAGGTTCATTAACTTGAGCAACCACTTCAGGTATTGGAGCAATCACTACAGGTGCTGGAACTTCATCAGTCGGGGGATCGAAGAATTCATCAAACAACGGTTGAAACAGTTTATCCCACTCGGGCCTTGATGGTGGTAAAAATGATGTAGAAGTAGGATTGTTGGGAACTAATCCGGAACTTATAGCACCGGGTCCCATCTCATGAAGCGCGGGTTCAGAGCTGTGTTGCTCAGAAGCCATCGCTGTCAGCTCGTCGAAATCTGCGTCCATAGTTTCTACAATCTTGCCAAGACGACGGTTATAGATTCGGTATGCTCTTTTGGACGGTGAGTAACCAATGAAAATACCTATATCGGCTTTTGGTTGAAGCTTACCCAAGTTCTCACTATTGATGTTTGGATAACACAGAGCACCAAACACATGGAAAAATGAAACATCGGGTTTGCGGTCATGTAGAAGCTCATAAGGTGTTTTTCCATGGCGTTTTCGAATGATAGAACGGTTTTGGGTGAAACATGCAGTAGAAATAGCCTCTGCCCACAAGAACAATGGAGCGTTCGCATAAATAAGCATGGTCCTAGCAGCTTCCATAAGTGTACGATTCCGTCTTTCAACGACACCGTTTTGTTGTGGAGTGCGTGCATCGGATGTTTCATGTGATATACCAACTCCTTCATAATAATCACGAAGAGTCTGGTTGACGAACTCTGTACCATTGTCTGTACGAATACGGCGGACAGTGGTATTCAAACGTACCTGAATGAATTTCAGAAAAGTAATGATAGCTTTCGGAGCTTCATCCTTTGTACGTAGAAATCTAACCCATGTAAACCTTGAGAAATCATCCACAATGACGAGAATGAATTTCTTACCGCTCACACTTTCAGTTCTCATCGGTCCACAAAGATCCATATGCAAAAGATGAAGTTTTTCTTGATTAGTGTCTTCAGCTTTGGGTTTGTAAGATTTCTTGGTGCTTTTCCCCCTTGAACACGCGGAACATAAATGATCCTTGTGAAATTTAAGCTTGGGAAGACCACGAACTAACTCGTTTTTAGCCAGATGATTAATAGCATCAAAATTAAGATGAGATAATCTGCGATGCCATAACCATGACTTGGTCTTAGAAGCTTTAGAGAGAAGACATACTGGAGAAGCGGCCATCATGTCTTGTAGGGACAAGGTATATAGATTTGCACCACGAGATCCCTTCAACAAATCTTTTCCTTCCAAGTTGCGGATGAAACAAGTGTGTTGTCGAAAAGCAACCTCAAGGTTGGAATCACAAAACTGTCCTACTGAGAATAAGTTGTGACCAAGACCTTCTACATAGTATACCCTAGAAATCGTCACGTTTCCAATCTGATATTCACCGTATCCCATAATCTTTGCTATATGATCATTCCCGAATTTAACCGTACCGAGAAACTTGCTGACGAAATTTCGGAGCATCGAGCGATTTCCGGTCATATGTTTTGAACAACCGGAGTCCAAATACCACAGGATGATTTGGACCACCTGAAAATATCACCACACAAAGACAATGTAGAGGAATCGGAATCTGAGTGTTCCTTGTTATTAGCAGGTACAGATTTAACAATCTTAGATTTGCTAATTCTAGGTTTCTTAGATTTCCTAGCCTTCTTCTTCTTAATTGGTGGTGTAGATTCTAATTGGCTCAAATCCTGAGGTATTTCATCACTGATAGGCACTATAGTGGGGGCTGACCTAATTAAAGGGCGCTCTTTTCATACTTGAGTGCGAGTGTTCCTAACTAAAGGACACTCAGACCTAATCTCAATGGATGCATTCCTAGTTAAAGGGCACATTTTACCATCTAGTGTAAAGGTCCTACCAGTGGGACGCCATTGCCAGCCAACTTGGGCACGAGTTCTACCCGTTGGCTTCCATTCAAGACCATTCTTAATAACATTCATTTCATTAACGTGATCAATCAGACACAAATCATGACGCTGGGAAAACATACATTCATTAGAATTCCAACAATTTAAATCAGAATTCACGAATGGTTTAGGCTGCTGCACAGGCGCAGAGCTTTTAGTCTTAACATGATTCGTTTTATTTAAAACTGAACTAGCATTCCTATTGTGGACTTCTACTTTCTTCTTTGTGGCACTACTAGTGGCGGGCTTGATCTTATCTTTCTTGAGTGGCGATCCTTTAGCCTTAGTAGTCTCTTTTAATCCTGTAGAAGGCAAAGTGGGAACATTAGCAACAGATTTTAAAGGTGTCTTACTTGATTGTGTCAATGACGGTTTCGCTTCTGGAGTCTTATTAAATGGAGTGACAGCAATGGGCCTATTATTAAGTAGTGCAGAACCTGGTGTACCTATATATTGCAAATATGCCAAGCAATATTGAACTCGCTTAATATATTCATGAGCCGAATAATATTCGCTACTTGAGGGATCTAAGGCATAAAGATCGTCTAAAATATCCCTAAGAAGATCGACATGCTTAATGGCATTCCTCATATAATCATCATAGGTAACCTGGTTTCTCTTATGAAGCGGATTCTTATAAAGCACTACTGACTTGGTTGTTGGAGCACTAGTGACGGTGCAGAGTCGGTAGCTAAGTTATCAACAACTTCTTGTCGGGTGAGAAGAAGTGTTTCCTTTAACTCAGCCAAAACCATATTTTTGTCTATGAGCAGGATGTTCAAGTCAGAGATTTCTTCGCACTTTTGGTTCAGTTGTTCAACATAATATTGTTGCTGTGCCGCATTAAAAGCGAAGCGTTCTTCTAGTGAACCATAAAGAGCGGATAGTCCCTGCCTTGTCCGATCCATCTCCCCTAGAACAGTTGATAGTCTAATTTCTAAGACCTGGTTTTTTGACTCTGCAGCCTCTAGTTCCATTCTTAATGTTTCCTTTGATGATATCTCTCTCTTCAATCTCATGATTTCTTCCTCTAATGTCTTAACAATTGCAATCATCTTGTCACTATTCTCAACACCGTTTTCACAAACATTTGATATCAAAATATTTTCATTTTGAGTTTGTTGTTTTAATTCTAAAGATATACAATGTTGTTCTAGTTGATTAAAGCGTTTTGAAAGTAAATTGTAAGAATCTTGTAGCTTTAAAAACTCAGCGTTAGATTCGTGACAAGAATGATTATCTACCTCATTTACATTTTCAGCAACATTTACAGAAAGATCACAAACATCATCACAAATATCATTACAAATATTCACAGCATCACAATTAATCACAGTGGATGTAAGCTCATTTGAATAATTAACATTTACAGTAGTAAGCACATCACACGAGATTACTTCGGACAAGAATCGGTCATATTCGGTTAAAATCTTTTCTTTTTCAATTAGTTGCAGTTCGTAAGCGGTGTCCATTTCATAAAACACTTTTTGAACTTCACCAATTTCAAACTGAAGATTTTCCTTAAGAGATGCAAAACTTCCTTTTAGACTTTCGACAAACGGATTGATCTTAGTTTTAAACACCTCGTTCATGTGTTCGAAAGCCCATTCTCCGGCGTTTAAGCCATTTGAAGTCGTACATTCCAAAATGACCTTGTCAAAGGTAGTAAAGTATCGGTTAATCTCTTTCAAGTTTAACCATACAGTGCTAACCGGTGGAAGATTCTTTGGAATTTCCTTAGGATCTTCCATGTTGACAAGTGTAGGAAATGTACTAGGGCTTTCTTCCTCTATCATGTAGGTTGGTGCTGTAATGAGATCTTTATCCATATGGAAGCGAACTCTAAAATCAGTTTTAGCAAGCTCCTTATTCATTTTAAAATAATCACAATCGGGATATTTTGCTGAATTGTATGACCGATCCTCATCAACTAGAACCTTACTTGTTCGATCATTGGGAAAAACAATCGGGTCTAAAGCCAATCCTAATTGAGTTGCATTATAAAGTCTAGGACTATGTCTTAAAGCTTGTTTTGCATATCGTGGATTAGGGGGAAGGCCTTTTAGACGTGATAAGTTAAACTCTTTAAACGAAGCATCAAATAAGTGAACTAGTTGTGAAGCAGCGTATTGTCTTAAAAGCAAGTAATCTAGACTTCTAATCTTATTAGTGGCATTAATCTCCATTTCAGTCTTCTTAGATTCGAGTAATTCAAAATCAGTTTGAAGTTTTTGAAAATTAGTGACCACTAACTCCTTTTCTTTAAGTTCATTAGACAGATTTGCTCTTAAGTTTTCGATCTCTTGCAAGTGACCCATTTGTTTGTTTCTAAAATGATCATATTCGAGATTTGTGAGAACACTAGACGAAGGCACTAGTTCCAAAGTTTGTACTTTCTCATTGCTTAAGGCAAGCTCATCAGACAAATTCTTATTCTTAGCTAAGGTTTCTAAGAGTGCAACATTCATTTGGCTAAGTAATGTAGCAGGAACCATGACCAAATCTTGTTGAGCAGGAGTAGGCGTATGCGAAATGGATCCCGGTTGTGATTCACTCAAAGTCTGGGGACTCACATTGATATTGCTATCATTGTTTGTCTCCTTATTTGAAAGACTCACCACCGAAGATTCATTCGAATTAGCACTCTCTTGCACAACTTGATGTGGTTGAATACTAGCATCAGTGGCATTATCGGTGTTATTAATAAGTACCTCAGATCTCTTATCTGGCCCTAAGCTGGAGATAGTTGCCATGAGAGCAGCCTTTGCAGTTTGAAAGTCATCACAGTCGGAGTCATACGCATCAAGATCATCGGCTTGGTAAGCTGCATTTTGCGTGGTGACAACGTCTTGTTCAGCAATCCCTGGGTCAGCAAGAAATGCAAGCTCCTCTTCATCAAGTTCCCTTCCTTGCGCCTGAGCATTTACCAGATAGATCTTTTCTGCAAACCACTGTCCATCCCTTCTCCTCTTGGGTTTCTTACAATCCCTGGACATATGACCCTCTTCCTTGCAGTTGTAGCATGTAATCATTCTCAACTTGCCTGTATTAGCCCGTGGAGGATTGTTGACCATTGGAGCAGGAGCAGGATTAATCATGCGAGCATTGGTTGAAGTGGAAGGTCTCCCCTGATATGGTTGAATTGGCTGAACCATGACCCTGCCATTCTCAATAGTAGCTTGTTGACGAGAATTGGATGAATTCCTCAACTGATTGTTGGTAGGAGCTGATCCTCTGTATCCTCGTTTGCTTAAAGTTCTTGTGAGATAAGCAGACATAGTAGTTAGCACTTCAACTGGGTCAGCTCCTTGTTGGAAAACAGGAACGGGGACTTCCTCATCATCACAATACAGTGCTTGATCTGGATGAGCTGCATAATCAGTAGAAGGAATACTCATTTGATCAGGGTAGCTTGTTGGATATGCTGCATTCTCTTGATAAGAAGAATATGAAGGCTGAGCATAAGGTGCAACATTTGCTGGATGAAGTTGTGAAGCATACTGTGGTGAAGGTGCATTGAACCGATATTGTTGCTGATGTGAGGTGGGTGGTTGCGGTAGAATCGAGTATTGTGGGAAGGTTGGTGTCATGTAAGGTGATGGATGATAGGCTTGATGTCCCAAGATATAAGGTGTGTTGTTGTGTGACAAGCTTGGTTGATTCGCCATCAAAGCTAAGGAATCTGGATGCATACCGCGAGGAGAACGGTGCATAATCACATGCTTCTCATGTTGCTGAAGAAAAGCATAGATTTGATCTAAGTTGCACTTATGCAAATCCCGGGTTAACTTCACATCGGTAATATACTCACCCCATTCAGCTTGAGGTAAAGTATTCAAGAACTTGGTGTTAACCTGGAATGGAGCAATTACAAGATTGTATACATTCAGATCATTCATTAAAGTAGTGAATCTGAAGTAATAATCGTGTAGTGTTTCCCCTGGGCTGTACGTGAATCTATCAAACAAATCATACAGCTGACACTCCCTTTCTTGTTTGGTGAGAGACGTGCCTTGTAACAACACCTTTAGACGTTCCCACAAATCTTTGGCAACAGTATATTGACTAACCATACGATAAATATCATGGGGAAGAGCTTGGAGAATTGTTTGAAGAGCTTTTTCATCTGCATCTGCAACAAGTTGTTGAGCTGGAGTGAGTTCTTCAAATTCTCGTGGTCGAGTCACGTCGTCAACCACAATGGTACCATAGTCGAGTGGACCATTCAAAATCGATTTGACCATAAGCCTTCCGTATGTTGGTTTGCCCTTCAAATATTGCATCATTCGACCTTGCCATGCCTCAAACACCTCTTTAATAAGCATCGGTGGACGACTATCAGTCCCCGTTATGATCGAGATATCCGTAAGAGATGTCATCTGAGGCATTAATGAACTTGGATTCATTACGATCACTTAACAGACTCAAAGATTATCGGTTGATCGAGCAGTGAAGAAAGGTTGAGAATTTGTGTTGTGTTGGTTGAACTCAAGATTAAATCCACTAAAGATCGTCGAAAAAACTCAAATACCCCTTGAACTTGCTTATACGGAATAACCCAAACTCAGAATAAACCCTTATTCAGAATAATGCCTATTCGGAATAATCCTATGCTGAAAAATACCCTATTCGGAATAAACTCTATGCAGAATAACCCTTATGCGGAAAAACCCCTATTCGGAATGTTTTCTTCAATTCGGAATATCTTGGCAATTTGGCTTATTCGGAAAAAGATCTCCTATTCGGAATGATGGGCAATTCGGAATATTTCTCCTATTCGGAAAAATTTTGGCTATTCGGAAAATTGGTGTCTATTCGGAAAAATTGGCTATTCGGAAAGTTTTTGCTATTCGGAAAAACGGCTATTCGGAAAAAACTTCTATTCGGAAAAAATTCTTCTATTCGGAAACTTCTGCTATTCGGAATATTCTCCTATTCGGAAAGTCTATGCAGAAAGATTTCTTCTATGCTGAAAATCCTCCTATTCGGAATCCTATTCGGAATCCTATTCGGAATAAACTTTCTATAATGAAAATCCTCCTATTCGGAATCCTATTCGGAAAATTCTGGAAAAATTGTTTCCGAGACTTAAAAAGAAGCTTTTAACCCCGATTTTTGATCCAAAACCACAAAAAGTTTTATGATTTTTACCAAAATAAGCTAAACCCAATCCTTATCAATCAATCCCAATAACAAAAACACCAAAAATAACAAGATTCAAGATTGATTTTTTCTAAAGATCACTAATTGATTTAAAAACTAAAAAAAAGCAACACAATCCTTACCTTAAATCACCCCATAGCTCTGATACCAAATGTAGAATATTGATAACCTATGAATCTATGAAGTGGGTTGATGTTTTCTAGTGAGAGAAACTAGAGAGAGAAAGTGAGAGAATATGTGAAAGATTTTATTAATATCAATGTGCAAAATGAACAACAACCAACCCCTTTCCTTAGTGGAAAGGGGTATTTATACTCCAAGCCTAACATTGGGCTTGGGCCGGTCCATGACAAGCCCATGGACCGGTTCTTACTTAAGTTAATAAGCAACTAATGACTAATTACTAACTACGAGCTATTACAACATAAATCATATTGTGGAGTGACCGATACTTCTAATATACGTTAAAACGTATTTCTAACAAAACCTTTGCTTATGAATAAAGTAACAAAGTGTTATGCGGAATTAACACTTGATCTAAAACACAAAGATGTTAAACAAACTTTCACTTGTATTAGAATGATCGAATTGATTACAATGAAAGAGGTTTAACTTGTGAATACTTATGAAAACTTATATTAAACATTAACCTAAAAGACCTTCTTTTATAGATTAAGAAGTCTTGTACAATAAGCTACGAATCAACTATTCTAGGTAAAGATAAACATAGAAAATACATTGTCGACTCTATCCTTACTAGAAGTATTCTAGAATATAATAAACGTGTAGCTCACATCTTCCATCAGTGCTTGTCTTCAATCTGTCAATGCTTGACTTTAACTTGTCAACGCTCATGCTATCAGCGCTCACTTTGCTCTTGTCAACGCTTGAGTTGTTCTTGTCAGCGTTCAAGTGTTCTGGCCTTAATTTATTCCCAACAATCCTCCCCTAAACTTGATATCCACTCTGATGATCAAGTTTCTGAATAAACACTAAGAACTTGGAGGAGTCTGACAAACCTTATCATATTGGTAATAAATAAATCTGATCAAATTCTTTGCCACGTCACTTATATAGTCTATCTCCAACTGGGTGTCCTTCATCTTCTCCAAAACAGCTTTGGATATGAAATACTGAGCATCTACAAGTAAATACTCAGCAAACTTTGTAGAACTCAAATGGTATACACCAGCAGCTGAATATAACCTCCATTGAAGACCACTGAGGTCATCTTCAAGATCCTTCCATATTTCAGGATCTTCTTCTTTTGTCCCACACATTCTTTTGAATGTGGTCCAAAGTTTTATTCCATTGACTGAAGTTGGTGCTTCAGCCTCATACTTGGTCTCTAGCAACCTCCAAAGGTCCACCAAGTCTTCTCTATCACAACTTGCAAATAAAGATATGAGAGTGGTAAAAGTGTGTACCTCTTTGCCAAATCTTCCAATTTTCCAGAATCCACATTCATCTTCATCATAACTCACAATTGGATTCCTGGAATCTAGTGGTAACACATGCACCATATCTGAAGCTTCTAATGGGGAGAGCTTGAGGCTCTTTCTAATAACTGCTTCACTTGGATATAGTTGATTCATATCTTTTGGAAACTCAAGTACAAATCCCTTCTTTACTGGTCTGGGAACTATCATAGCTCTCTTGATTTCCATCTCCTCTGCAAGTTGCTCCTTTCTTTCATCTGAAAGAAGTATGAAAGTGTTTTCTTCCTGTATTTTCACCCAAATAGGATAAGCCCTATGTTCCAACTCATCAAATGTCAAAGCCTTCAGCTTCTGATGTGTCCATCCAACTCCATGACATTTGAGCAACATAAAGTAGAGCTTCCTTCTATCCCTTTTCAACTCAGAGAGAATGTTGCTTGCCTTGTGCTTCAAAATCACCTTACAATCCTGTTGAACTCTAAGAAGAATTTCCAAACCCCATATCTGATCTGAAATGGTCAAGTCTGGATTATCCATACAGCTTTCTTCCCAAGAATTGTACATCTGAACCACCTCTGGCATATCAAAATCAATCTGCAACTTCAAATCTCTCAGCTTTTCCCTAGCAAGCTCATCACCATACTCAAGTCTTTCTGGTTCAACAATCATCACACTTGAATCTGAGCTAGCTCCATCACTTTCTTCTTCAGAAGTCACAACAAATAGTGACTTTTCCTTTTCACCTTGTTCCATCATTTGCTCAGCCAATCTTTTATCAAATTCAACCTGAGCTGCATTCTTTGGAGCAATTTCTTCTACCAACTTACCCTTACCCTTATCTGTTGGTGCAATTGTTGGTAGGGTAGATGATAATACCTGAGTAGGAACATCTTTGATGATAGATGATGACTGGAATACATCACCTCCATATGCAGATCTGTCAACGCCCAAATTTCCTCTATCAGCGCCCAAAATACTTCTATCAGCGTCCAAACTTGTCTTGTCAACGCTCAAATATTTTCCCTCAGCGCCTTGTGTAACCTCTCTCAACATATCTGTAAATGATAAATTTAAATTGGTTGGAGAGATCAAGGACGTATCAAAACCTGTTTGTTCCTTCAAAGTAGTAAGAGCTTCAGCAACATCCAATGAGTGACCATCTTGACTGCTCTTATCACTCAGATTTCTTTGATCTTCCTCCCCTTTGGAAGACTCCTCCATACCTCCCTTTGCATGAACACTTTCCAAAACAACAATCCTCTCCCTCAAT
The DNA here is from genome assembly GCA_025667525.1 of Glebionis coronaria. Classification (NCBI taxonomy): domain Eukaryota; kingdom Viridiplantae; phylum Streptophyta; class Magnoliopsida; order Asterales; family Asteraceae; genus Glebionis; species Glebionis coronaria. The sequence goes on along the minus strand of JANFOE010002501.1, from coordinate 71,637 downwards.
TCCTTGAGTTCAAGGCCTTGGTTACTGACAATTTGTACCAAGTCTGCATTCTGCTTTTGCAAGCTAATGCAGACAGCCGTCAATTCCAAAAGCGTCATAGGTTCCAGTCTGCCCTCTTCCAAAATGGGGATTTGACCCCCCAAGTCAGGTTCATTGGGCATGGATGAGGACTTAATTATGGTGGGACTACCTTGGCCAGCTTCTAAGCCAGAACCAATAGTCCCAGCCTCATCCAGGCCACCAGCCACACTTGTGGTGGTGGTTCTCTCTGCTTCATGGCTAGGACCACCAGAGGAGAACACTCCAGCAGTCCTTTGGCGTTTAATCAACCGATATTCAGGTGGTGTGGAAGATGGTGTAGAAGAAGGTGTAGATGTGGGTTGGTTAAGGGGTGTTTGGGATTGTGATGGTTGGGTGTCAGCGGCTGAAATAGGCACATCAACGCCCACATTAGATGTGTCAGCGTCAAAGGGATTTTGGTCTATTTGCATTTGGTCAGGTGAGGGTAAAGGTTCAGGGATAGGTTCAAGTTGTGGGTGAGGGCCAATATGAGGTTGGGGGTCTGGTTGGGGTTGTGCTGCTGCAATAACAGCAAGCATGGCCGAGGTTAAAGGTAGGTCTCTATGAGGTGGTGAGTTCATCTTGGTAAAAATAGCTTTCTTTTGTTTAGGGATTTTATAAAAATCATTGTGATCCCTTGAACAATATCTTTGAGCATCAAAAATCATTTGCAGAAAACGGGGATAAGCTAAAGTCATTTTTGTCCCCTTGTTTTTACACATTCCTTCAAAAATCATTTTAGACCAATTATATTTTTGCCCTGTTGCAATACACACAATAGCAGTTGCAATGGATCTATTGATCTCATTGTGTGCAGTACATTTGGGACTCAAACATTGAAGGAGAATGTGAATGAGGTACTTCCAGGCTGGGGGAAATTCCTGCTTATGGTACTTATTAAGAGTACCTTCATCAGGAATAGGGTATCCCAAAGCCCTAAGCCCTTGTTCTATATCAGATATGGGAAGAATGGTTATACCATCAGCATCATCAAGATGCAAGGCCTGGCGTACCAAGGCCTCAGTAACCACCCAAGATCTCCCATGAACAATAGAGGTTAATGTGGTCAGTCCATTAACTGTTGAGGAACTGACAGTGTTCCAAAACTGTTTAATGTGTGTGACTGGAATGAGTGGTGCATGAGAAAGAGCATACCTTAATGGGGATGCATTCAAATACTCCACCATCTGTGTGTATTGAGGGAACAAAGTATTATCAGCAACAAGATAAGCAATCATGTTGTGTTGAGACTTGAACCCCAAATCCAATTCTGCTGAGTTAAATCTTGGTGCCATTGATGAAAGCTGCTAATTTGAAGTATAAAAGATGAAGGTTGATAAGAGAAAAGTTGTTAGACAAGAATTATAGATACCCTGTTTAAAATAGGAGCCAAATTTATAGGAGTGGATGAATGCATGTGATTGGCCCGAAAATAGGCAAAGATTTTCAAAAACTAATCATGAAAATATTAAAAAAGATATAAGTTATCTCATGCATTAAATGAAAGTAACAACTCCTAAAATTACGGCTTGAAAATATGTCAAAAAGTAACAACTGGGCTATAATCTTGTCAACGTTCGCCTAAAGCCATGTCAGCGTCCATTTTGGTCACAACAACGCTTGGAAAAATCTTGTCAGCGTCCAAAAATAAAATTGTTTTAAAAAGTGAAAAATGACCTTAACAAGTAATTTATCCTAGAGAAGATAACCAAAAGCTGATAATTATCATAGGGCGGCAAGCACTGTCCAGTTATGCACACTTGCATAAGCAAGATAGACATAACAGTCCTCTAGTGTCCCTTGCTAACCAAAATTCTTAACAACCAAGTTACCTTATAAAATCCTTGTTACTCCCAGGTAAAACCCATATCAAAATGATTCCCAAGTCTCCCAACAGACCACAACCAATTCTAGGCCAAAAATGTCTTGGCAGCATGCAAAGTTGATATACTATGCATGCTACAGTGCCTCATGGTTTAGTAAAACTAACCCATACTCACCTGTGGACACAATCTAGAATTGTGATGAGAGTATTGTAAGAATACCCAAGAGTCCTAAAGGTTCCTTAAACCTCCCCTCAAACTATGATACATGAGTTCTCAAAATATATATGAACATTAAAAATTTATGTCAAGATAGGAATATAAATATTCCAACCATCATCCATAAACAAAAACATGTCCAAATAGCTCTTCAAAGATCCATAAGCAACTCTGTATCCAATGGCATAAAGCTACCACCTACCTACACATTTAGATGAAAACCACAAAACTAACATTTGTTGCTGACAGCGCCCCGACAACACTTATCAGCGTTGAAGGAACTCTTGTCAGCGTTAGACAATAATATCTCTAACAACGGCAAAATAACACTTGACAGCGTTACATTTACCTTTGTCAGTGTTAGAAAAATAATGTGGAAAATCTAAATCATCACAAAGACCAATAACAATGCATTATCCTGTACATACTTTTACAAAAAGATTCCAAAGCACATATTAAGTGAGATTAACCATTCCAATATTTGTTACCAAATATTGAAATCTTCCAGCATCAAAAGGTTTAGTTAATAAATCAGCCACATTATCCTCTGTGGCTACCCTATCTGGTTGTATTAAACCTTTCTCAAAGCAATCTCTTATAAAATGATGTCTAATTTCTATGTGTTTGGTTTTAGAATGATGTACAAGATTTTTAATAATGCACAAAGTACTGTTATTGTCTACAAAAATCTTGGTATGCATAAAATTATACCCATAATCCAACAGCTGGTTCTGAATCCATAAGACTTGTCCACAACAAGCAGCTGCAGCCACATATTCTGCTTCAGTTGTAGAGTTTGCCACCACTGTTTGTTTCTTGCATTGACAAGATATCAATCTACTCCCAAGAAATTGGCATCCACCAGTTGTGGATTTCCTATCAAACTTGTCACCACCATAGTCACTGTCTGAATATGCAATAAGGTCCAATGGAGAATCTTTTGGGTACCATAATCCAAGATCTGGATAACACCTTAGGTACCTAAAAATTCTTTTCACAGCAAAAAGGTGACATTCTTTGGGAGTCACTTGATGGCGTGCACATGCACACACAGCAAACATGATGTCAGGTCTTGAGGCTGTAAGATACATCAATGACCCAATCATTGATCTATAGTGCCTAACATCCACATCCTTTCCAGCTCCAATCTTTCCCCAGGGGTGTTCCCTATCCATAGGAGTGGAAGCATCCTTTTCATGTGGAGAAAAACCATATTTCTTCAAGATTTCAGCTACATACTTGTCTTGGGAGATGAAGATACCATCTTCTTTCTGCTGAACTTGTAAACCTAGAAAGAAGTTCATCTCACCCATTGCACTCATCTTGAATTTATCTGTCATGAGCTTGGAAAAGTCCTCACTCATTTTTGGATCAGTAGACCCAAAAATGATATCATCCACATAGACCTGCACAAGCAACACATGTTTTCCTTTCTTCTTTGTGAATAGTGTCTGATCTATGGTGCCCCTCTTGAATCCATTGTCCACCAAGTAAGTGGACAATGTACCATACCATGCTCTAGGGGTTGATGAAGTCCATACATAGCTTTCTTCACTCTATAAAACTTGTCTGGATTCTCAGGATCTTCAAAACCAGGAGGTTGCATAACATATACTTCCTCAACAATTGTTCCATAGAGGAAAGCACTCTTCACATCCATTTGATAAACAGTGAAGTTCATGCAAGATGCATAAGCCAGGAAAATTCTGATAGCTTCAATTCTTGCAACTAGAGCAAAGACTTCTTCATAATCTATGCCTTCCTCTTGTGTATATCCCTGAGCTACCAAACGTGCCTTGTTCCTGACCACAATGCCTCTTTCATCTTTCTTGTTTCTTAGAACCCATCTTGTCCCAATTGGTCTCACATATCTAGGACAATCAACCAGCTCCCAAACATCCTGTATAGCAAATTGGTGAAGCTCATCCTGCATTGCTTCCACCCAACTTGGTTCTTTGAGAGCATCAAAAATTTTCTTGGGTTCTTCCTGTGACAGAAAACAGGCAAACAAACATGCTTGTACAAGAGGGGTATCAACCTTCTTGTGTATATTGGCAATAAATCCACCAAGACTTTGATGGGATCTTCTTGTCTGAACTGGAGCCATAACATCACCAATGATCTGAGATGTGGGGTGATCCTTTGCTGTGGAAGTAAGAACTCCTCCTTCAAAAAGTCTGGTGTCCTCAACTTCACGCTCCATGTTGCCAATATCTTCTTCCTCAGATTCTTCTTGATCAACAGAAATCTCTTCATGGACATTGGAAGGTCCACCCTGTTCAAAATGGGAAGAGAAAAGCTGTGTAAAGGTGTCACCAAAGTCTGAACCTTGTTTGTCAGCGCTTGGGCTAACAGCGCTTGAACTATTGTTGTCAGCGTTTGAGCCATCAGCGTCTGAATTGGTCTTGTCAGCGCTTGATTTCCCTTTGTCAGCGCCTGAAGAATCATGCATGTTTGTATTTGGTGGTATTTGAACACCACCATTATCTTTCCTAGCAGCAGTAGCAGCAGCATAATACTCATCTGTCCATATAGGAAGTGTAACATATTCTTTTGTGGGAGATGACTCAGCTGCTGGTGGTCCATCCTTCTTAGCACCCTGTATACCTGAAACATTACCAATTCTCTTTTCCAAAACACTTGAAGTTTCCTTCACAATGTCTGGATCAGTAACAGGCATATAATTTAAAGCTCTAGATAAAGGTTCTAAGTCAAACAACCAATTTGGACCACTTTCAGGATCACTGGGTTTACTTTCTAAAAACCTAACATGTACTTTTTCAAGTATACGTTTTTCCTTTTTAATGTAAACCCTATATCCTTTGCTCTGCACTAAATAACCCATGAAGTAGCCTTCATCACCTTTTGAGTCAAATTTACCTAGGGCCTCACTAGTTTCTAAAACAACTACATGACATCCAAAAGGCTTGAGAAAGCCAATATTTGGCTTCCTTCCCCAAAGTAACTCATAAGGTGTCTTATTATGTATCTTGTTGACCAATGCCCTATTTTGAACATAACAAGCTGTGTTAACAGCTTCAGCCCAAAAGGCTATAGGAAAATGGGCATCAGCCAACATGGTTCTGGCTGCTTCAATAAGGGTCCTATTCTTCCTTTCAGCAACCCCATTTTGCTGTGGGGTTCTAGCTATGCTAAACTGCCTAGTAATCCCTTTCTTGGCACAAAAATCATCTAACAACTGATTTCTAAACTCACCCCCATTGTCACTTCTAATAATTTTGACCTCATTACCATTCTTCTTTTCAATCTGGGTAATGAAATTAATCAGACTTTGGGCAGTTTCACTTTTCTTGGCTAAAAAGAAAGTCCATGTAAACCTGGAATAATCATCAGTGATAACAAAACAATATGATTTACCCTTCAAACTTTCTATATTAGTTGCACCAAAGAGGTCCATATGCAATAAGTGAAGTGGTTTAGAACTAGAGTGCACCTGTTTAGACCTGAATGAGACCTTGTGCTGCTTGCCCTTAAGACATGCAACACAAGAGTGGTCATTGTGGAAAGCCTTTTCAGGCAAACCATCAACTAAACCAAGCCTCACAAGTCTATTGATATTCTTAAAGTTTATGTGCCCTAATCTCCTGTGCCAAAGATTACTTTCATCTACTGAGGCTTTAGCATACAGACATGACATTTTATTATTTATCTTAATTCCATTAAGATTCACATTATATATGTCTTTATGCCTTGGTGTTCTAAAATCTATATATTTTTCCTCAGGGAGCTTATAATCTTTGCTTAACACCAAGCACTCAGTATCTGTGAAAAGAACCTTATTTTAGTTATCACACACTTGTGATACACTAAACAAATTATAATCCAGTTCTTTTACCAGGAAGACATTCTCAAATCGTAGATTGTTGGTGACAAGGGTTCCTTTTCCTGTGATGGTGCCATAGCCCCCTCCAAAGTATACCTTATCACCATCTTGAATAGGAGAGAAATTAGTCAGATAGTCTTCCTTCCCTGTCATGTGCCTTGAGCATCCACTATCCCAATATCCATAGTCATTGATCTTCTTCTGAATGCCCTGCACATAAAGTAAACACATTAGTTTTCTTTGGGAACCCAAGCCTTGGAAGACTTGGATTCATTTGGTTGTTCAACAAGAACAGACTTGGTTCTCATAACAACCCCATTTTCATCCCTGTTTGAATGAAATTCCCAGTTAACCCCAATTGGTGTTGACAATGCTTTTGAAATATAATGAAACCTGTTGCATGTCATAGAAATACCAGTAGAATTAGGGTTTTGGTCTTGTTTTGGTCTCCATGTTAAGCTAGTAGAAGCTTTAGACCTATTTCCCTATGGTTGCAAATACCTAGGTTTGGCAGTGTGTCTGTCAGCGCTTAAATTTCTCTTGTCAGTGCCCCGATTGCTCTTATCAGCGTTGAACCTAGGGTTTGCTACAGGAACCCATTGCCTATTGGACCAAGTGTTTGACTTTTGAAAAGGTCTTAGGCCTTGTGTGTTAGACCCTCTAGAAAAGAATGGTGCTGGTCTAACAACTTGTGAACTTTTGTTCACAAAGGTATTGGGTCTGACAGTGTTTGACCTATGTTGACTTTTGTTAGCGCTGAAATGGTTCCTATCAGCGTTGACATTGGAAGCGTTGACACATTTGTATGCCAAATGTGAGAAGCTACCACATGTGTAACAAGCTTTTCTAGACATAGTCTTAGGTCTAGAAGCAAAGAAGCCTGTTCCAGGGTTACTAACTTGGCCTTTTGGTGACCTAGTATTCCTATACATTTTTGCATACTTAACACTAGGTTTTCTAACAGTTTGTGGGCCAAGGTCAACAGCTTTGCCAGTGGTAGGGTGTGTGATCTTAATAGGTTTAGGATCATTGGACTCCACAATTGGTATCATGTTTGGTGTGGGCTCATTTGGACTTTCACACAACAACCCTCCCTTACCAAACAAGGTGTGGTTAGCTTTCTTCCACTCATCTAGGTCAGTCAGTTTTTGCTTGTATTCCTCAACTGGGGAGATCACTCTAGGTGGAGGAATGAATTCCTCCTCTTGGCATTCTGGCAAGCCAGTCCAAGATAAGTCCTTTGATTGGACACCATAGAAATCCCCAGCTGGTGGTGGAACACCAGTATAATCCTTCATCCCAATCCCACTCTTATCCTTAGAGTCTCTCTATTTACTAACACACTCACCTAGGGATTGTGTGGCCTTATCAAATCTCTGGATTTTAAGACTCACATTATCTTTATTTTTGTTAGCCTTCTCTAACTGAGCTATCAAATCAAGATTAACCCTATTTACTATATCTTGAACATCTTTACTCTGATGTAACTCATGTTTTAAGATATTTATTTGATCCTTTAAATCAAACTCCATTTTCTTATACTCAGCTACTGTCTTTTCTGTTTGGGTAAGAGCAATTTGATAATTAGATACTTTGCATCTTTCAGTACTTGCCTCATCTAATAATTTAACTATCTCTTGATTTAATTTTTCAGTATTTAAACGACAACCCTTAGAACAGAAAGCATCATCATATACCTCATTATCTGATGAAGAGGAGGAGTGTGCCATGAGAGCATATTCAGCATGCTCTTCTTTAACTTCAGCAACCAAAGCTCTGTCCTCTTCCTCATTTTTAGCCATCCAGCTCCAGTCCCATTCTCCAACTCCATCAATTTGTTGAACAGCAACCATGGCCTTGGGATCTGGGCTCTTAATCATTTGGCTTGAAGGCTTCCCAGCATCAGACCTTCTTGGAGATCTACATTCCCTCATAAAGTGCCCCATCCTATGACAGTTGTAGCATTCAACCTTTGACTTGTCAAATCCAGCAACATCCTTAGCATTAAAGGTCATCTTCTTCTTGAACCTTTTATTGAACCTGTTTGCTCTTAAACTTACAAGAGCCATAGTCCACTTGATATCCATCTCTTCCAATTGTTCATCACTTATCTGCTCAAGATCTTCATATGTAATCCTTGAATCACTGGGCAAAGAAGCAATGAATGCACACACAGTATCTAGATCAAAACCAGCAGGTTTAATTCTATCAGCGCCATGATTGTATGTGTCAGCGCTTGAGTACAAAGCGTTGACAGGATATGATCCAGCGCTGACAGGCTGAGATCCAGCATTGACACATTGAGATCCAGTGGCTGGATGTCCATAGAAGTTCATGGAATCAAATTGGCCTTCACTTTGTGAGAAGAAGGCCATGTTGCTGCTGGAAGATTTATTATCACTATCCAATTGCCATTCATTCTCCAACAGTCTTAGTTTGTTGAAGATGTCATCAAACCTGGAGGTCTTGTGGGTATTATTGACAAGAATGGATCTTGTTTCAATCTTCCATACATCACCAAGGCTTTTGAGAAAAGTAGCATTCAATTCAGGGTCATCAATCTGTGTTCCCATGAAGGAAAGTTGACTTGTGATGTCAAGAAGTCTACTTCTCACACTGCTGAGATTTTCATTGGGTTGAGCTTTAAAGACAGCATACTCATGCAAGAGTTGCTTCTTCTTTTCTTCTTTTGTGTCAGCATTGCCACCATGTGCTACTTCAAGAGCTTCCCAAAGCTCTTTTGCAGACTCAAAGCGTTTGTACTTGTGCTGATTCTCATGACCTAGGGCATGTTTCAAGATGTTCAAGATTTTCATGTCCACCCTCTTCTTGGCTATATCTTCAACAGCTACAGCTCTCCCATCTCCAGGCTTTTCCACCTTATCTGCTTCAGGACAATTAGGAACAGCTGTCCTTGTGGCAATTGCAGCAGCAATCTTTGCTGCTTTGTCGAATGTGTTCCCATATTCGACAATCTCCCAAAGAGTGTAGTCATGAATAGCTATATATTGCTCAAAATTTGACTTCCAAAGCTCAAAGTTCCTGGCATCAAACATGGGAATTTTGATACTAGGATTTGAGGAGTTGTTTTGTAGCAAAGAAGCAGGTTGATCTGTGCCAGACATGGTGTTTTTAGGGTTTTGAGAATTTTAGGGTTTTTAGGGTTTTTGGTGTTTTAGGGTTCTTGCGTTACTTAAAGATCAAAAGTTTCTCAACAAGCTCTGATACCACTTGTTGATCCCAAACTTAGATCGATTAAGCTTTGTGTATACGAGATTAGATCAAGTACTACACGTAGATAAACCTTTGCTTATGAATAAAGTAACAAAGTGTTATGCGGAATTAACACTTGATCTAAAACACAAAGATGTTAAACAAACATTCACTTGTATTAGAATGATCGAATTGATTACAATGAAAGAGGTTTAACTTGTGAATACTTATGAAAACTTATATTAAACATTAACCTAAAAGACCTTCTTTTATAGATTAAGAAGTCTTGTACAATAAGCTACGAATCAACTATTCTAGGTAAAGATAAACATAGAAAATACATTGTCGACTCTATCCTTACTAGAAGTATTCTAGAATATAATAAACGTGTAGCTCACATCTTCCATCAGTGCTTGTCTTCAATCTGTCAACGCTTGACTTTAACTTGTCAACGCTCATGCTATCAGCGCTCACTTTGCTCTTGTCAACGCTTGAGTTGTTCTTGTTAGCGTTCAAGTGTTCTGGCCTTAATTTATTCCCAACAACATTAACCTAAAGGCCTTCTTTTATAGACTAAGAAGCCTTGTACAATAAGCTACGTATCAACTATTCTAGGTAAAGATAAACATAGAAAATACATTGTCGTTTCTATCCTTACAAGAAGTATTCTAGAATATAATAAACGTGTAGATTATATCTTCCATCAGTGCTTGTCTTCAATGTGTCAACGCTTGACTTTAACTTGTCAACGCTTGAGCTGTCAGCGCTTGCTTTGTTCTTGTCAACGCTTGTTTTGTTCTTGTCAGCGCTCAATTGATCTGGCCTTAATTTATTCCCAACATCATCCAGGACGATGAGTCCCTAGGGGGGGGGGGGGGGGGGTTATTGTGACACCCTAGGAAAATCCCACATCGGCTGTGTCTATGAGAGATCTTGGTTCATAAAATAACATTCGCCTTACTGTGACACAACACGTTTTGTGGTCTACTGCAAGTGGAGTTTTTAGGAACTGGTAGTTAAGCGTGCTCATGTGAGAGTAGTACTGGCTTAGGTGACCTGGCGGGAAGTACTCACATGAGGGCCACAAAGCAAAGTCATGAGCCTGCGGGCAAACGGACAATATTATTGTATGAGTATGCGGGATGTTACATCAACATTCGTACCTACACACATGGAAACAAACAAAACACGTACCCAACACTATATTTATGTATAATTCTCCATTTTATAGACAAATAAGATGAATGTTGAAGGTCTACGATATCTTAGGATTTGGTAATTGATGGATTAGATCTATTGATTTAATGGTGGAGATGGGAAAGATGGGGAAGAAAGAGATGAGGTATAGAGAGAGAAAGGAGAGAAAAGAAAAGTAGAGAGAGAAAGACTAATTTATTAAATGAAAGTATGAAAATGAGAAGAACCACCCCTCCTAACATGCTAGGAGGGGTATATATAGCCCACCCTACATGTGGGCTATATGGGCTATACTTGGATCACGAGCCTAATACAATAATATATCGTTGGAGCGACCGATCCTTCATAAATACGTAAAAACGTATTTCCAACAATCTCCCCCTAAGGGAGGTCGCTCCAAGTTACAAAGTTCTAAATATTCTATAGCTCGTGATCTATGCTAATAATGATGTGACCGAGACTTTCTTTGGGAAAACATATTTCCAACAATCTCCCCCTAAGGGAGGTCACACCATTTTACAAAATCTTAAACCTAGCATCTATGCTTGAGTCTTCGATCTTGTTCTTGTGAATATGATTGATGTGATCTTTGACTTTAGTCTTGAGCATGTTTCCTTTCCTTGACCTTGTGCATCCATCACTTGTGAAATTCGCCTCTTCGTGACTTCATGTTCCTCATACTTATACCTTTAAATTCTTGAAAGCTTTAGAGTTTGATACAGCGGAAGACTTGACCTTCAGACTTTCTTGAATTTGTTGAAGTACTAAGTGTATGTAGTATAAGCATGTGGTGACGACTTCTTCTAGATTGTACACCGTAATGCCACCTTTTTGTTACGCTGCATAAGACAGTTAGCAACAAACAATATACACGGATGAAATGGCCTTGAACATTTCATTCTAATTCGGTAGCATTTTACCTCCGGTCGGTGAAGACCGTTGGACGATATTAAATATCGTACTTGTGGCAGGTAGTTTCAATAAAGAACCTCCTTGACAAGATTTCGCGGGTAAACCCGTTCTCTTTACTCGACCGTCCAAAGCTGACTGCGAACGTAAAGAGTGAATCATTTGGATAATATTATCCGCATGATTTGAAGCCGTCAATTCATGTTCCTGGAACAAGTGAAGTTCAATTAAGAACCGCACCATCGTTGCTTTCCAGTTGTCACTAGCTTGATTCATATAGAATCTTGCATGTTACCTACCAAGTGCTGTTTGATGTTAACACTAGAAGGATTTCCATTCGTCACAGTAAATACTTAATAGTATTACTCTGAATGTTCTGGCAAGATCACTAAGATATTGCGTAGAGGCCTGGAACGTGTTTAAATTCATTTAAGAATTAAACCACTGTTGCCTTCCAGTTATCACAAGTTTGATTCATAAAGAATCGCACAAGTCACCTACCATGAGCTTTTTGATATTCGCTCAAGAAGGATTTCCATCTTCATTGTAAATAATTTCGTATTACTCGGATGTTCAGGCAAGATCATAAAGATTTTGCGTAGGACTCTTAAGATCTTACTTACTTTTCACAGTGTGTGAAGAAGCAAGGAAATATGAAAGTGTGTCCTAATGAGATATTTGATGATCTCAAATGTCTCTAGACTCGATCAGGCATTTTGGATTTTAGTGATCGGAGGCTGGAGAGGAGTGCCACCTTTTCAATACCAATTTATTCGGAGTGAATAAATCAATAGATAATGTGTTGTCTCCGTGTGATTAAAACAAATATCTTTTGAGAGATATCTGAGTTAGCTGGGATGGGTTGTGCCTTGCATCACTGGGTCCATGATGTCTATCTTCAATATCGAGAATCATAAATGATCTCAATAGCATATGAATTGACCCGGTTTCTGCCTAAGGTTGTAAGGAGGGCTTCTTTCTTTACACCCTTTATCTTTACAATTCTTTTTCATTCTTCAACCCCTTCAATGCTTACCAATACGTCATAACTAGCACCTTGTTGTGATTGTTCCAGTGCTAACTTAAGTACTTGGTCGACATTCAGCTATGTTCACAATCTTTCTCCATCTTTCCTAAGGACTACTATTTCTAGCTATGGAATGTCCTTGGGAAGATTCCTCCGGTTCTAGAGAAATCATTGGACTTTAACCTATCCTACCATCCTTATGTCACCACAATCTTAACCGTCGTGAATAGAGATGTTTTGGGTAAGTGTATGTCACCATGAAATCCATTTTGCTCCCCTTTAACATATGCCACGATATCCGAAAACATTTCACACATGTCGGGATGAGCTAGCACGTTAAGTCAAACCATTTGTGATTAATCATTTCCCATATTAAATCACATTTTCTCCCCCATATTAAAAATATTAACCCAATCGATGCTTTTAATATCAATTGATTTAATAGCATTTTAAGAAAATTTGGGAAGAAAAATGCAAATCTAATTATCTTCATGAATTACACAAGCTCCCCCTCAAATTAATGAGGGTGTACTTGAAACGTAAATTAAATACCTTTTAAACACAAGTGTAAGGTATTTATCACGTGCAAAGATCATATATGATAATGTATTCACAAGATTAGCAATTTATGAGGTTGGACCTGAATGATGGAGAACATCATATGAAAGATTCACATGGTTCTTGTTCACGAATGTTGGTCTCCTCGTCACGTCTGAAGTTATCTCTTGACTCCATGTGTATGATTGATATCGTTGTCTTGACACCAATATGTGAACTTGGCACTCTCGGCATCAAGGATTCTGAATGCTGGACAATTGCTCCCCCTCAATTGTTGACCCGTGTTCTATTGAAAGAGCTGTAGTCACCGTTTGAGTAGTCGCATCGTCGAGTATGTAGATATCAATTGCAACGAACTTTGGATTGTGGAGTTGATAACTTCGGATTCTGAAGTCAAAGCTTTCCGGTGAAATGCTTGACTTCAAAGTGAAAAGCGGGTTACTATCGGAAATAATAGCAAACCATATGGAGCATGTTTTAAATCTTTTAAACTTCTGCTCGAACTTTATTTACAACCCCGTGTCATTATTAAATGACATTTCTAGGTTCGTAAATATTATCGATTCCAGAAGACATGCTCGTTTTATCAAAACGTATTTGAACACACAATTTTGAAAGATTTAGAAAAAATCTTTTGAGAAATTCTTGAAAAATTGTGTTCAAAGTTTTGAAAACCAATTACTTGAGCTTAAGATGTTGAATATCTTAAGGCGAGCTCAAGTCCGAGAAGTTGTAAACTTCCCGTTGTTAAGGATAAGTTACCATCGGCGATAAACTTTCCTTTTATCTGAAGAACGAGTCCTAAGCTGACATTTACTTAGAAGTCGTTTTCATGAGCTTGAAAACTTTGACTGTTTTAACGGAAAGCTCATGACCGAGAAAGGTTAATTTCTCGTTATGAGGAAACGTTCTCTTATTTAAAAGATACACTTTCCTTTCTGAGCTTAAAACTTCGAATGTTTTAAGACAAGCTCATGACCGAGAAAATTGAATTTCTCGTTATGAGGATAAGTTTATCATTAATGATAAACTTTCCTTTATTTGAAGTTCGAGTTACAGTCTGACATTTAACTGTAAGTCATTGTGCATGAGCTTAAAAACTTCGAATGTTTTTAATATTAGCTCATGCCCGAGAAAAATTAATTTCTCGTTGTAAGGATAAGTTTATCATCGGCGATAAACTTTCCTGCCTTTGAAGAACGGGTTACAGACTGTCATTTATCTATAAGCCTTTGTGCATGAGCTTAAAAACTTGGAATGTTTTTTTGATATAAGCTCATGCCCGAGAAAAATTAATTTCTCGTTGTTAGGATAAGTCATCATCGGGATGAACTTTCCTGTCTTTTGAGATCGAGTTACAGTCTGTTATGTGACTGTAAGTCCTTTATGCAGTTAAGCTTAACCATGAATCCCCTGAGACACTTGTTTCTCTGATATCTGCTTCTTCAGCAACCAAACTCTGAGAGTATCCTTAGTTGAACGGTATACAATGATTGGACCGCTTCGTTCTTTTGGAACATCAACTTTGGTACCTGCATTCTCATTAGGAATTTGCTTGCTTTGACATGGGTTAGCGATATCAATTTTAGAAGCACGTGGGGGTTCACAGTTGGCTTTACTTGTGTCAGAGGCGGCCTGAGGGGATGATTCACTTGTCTTAGTTGGCAAACGTTTCCTGTTATAGAAAACCTTAAGTTCAGGCTTAAGTGATGTATCATCCTTTGCAATTTCCTCCCTAGTAGTCTTCGTAGAATCAGAGACTATCCTAATTAAAGGGCACTCGTTTCCTACAAGAGTGAAAGTTCTACCAGTGGGGCGCCACATTTTGCCAAAGGGTTTGATTTTAGCTATCCACTGGGACTTAATTCTAGCACGGGAGTTCACCTCATCAAGTAATTTCTTGACACAAGAGTCATGATTTGCCGTAAAGACACATTTTCTACATGTTTTACAAGTAGCATATTTAATGTCCGAGTATTTCCTAGATGATTGATCGATGCTCCTAGGAGATGACATGCTACGGTTAGCAGTGTTGGGTAATCTAGAAGGTATCTGACTAGGTTGGACATTGCTATCTCTTACATGTGTCTTTTGAATAGCTTCCCTTTGACAAGATTTATGGCAAACGTCATTTGAACTAGTTCTAGACGTGGTCTTGGTATTTTTAGGGAAACTAGAGGCAATCATATGATTTGGTCTTGCTAAAGCCGATTTAGTCACATTAGGCCTAGTTGGTGGAGTGATTGTTCTAGAAATATGACCCAAATCAACTTGGGAGGAAACCGCGGTCTCGAGGATAGTGGTCGCTCGGATCTAAATGTAGTAGGTTGTATGACGAACTGATTTGTGGGCGGTTTCCCCAAGATTGATGGTTTTTCAAGCTTAGTGTCGACACTAGGTCCTCTAGTTTTCCTTAACTCGTTTTTCAACGCAACTATAGCAAAATCCTTTTCCTGTACTTGGGCCTTTAAAGTCTCATTCTCTTTGAGCAAGTTATCTTGGGATGCCAACTTAGATTCAAGCAGTTGAATTTGTTTCAAAAGATTATCCTTTTCAGCTTTAAAATCTAGAACAGTTTGATCCAATTTTCTTTCAAGAACAACGTTTGACTTTTCAAGTTTTTCAAAGTATGTTTCAAATTTGTCCGTTTTCTTAGAAAATTCAAGTTTGGCATCCTCAAAATCTTTTGATTGTTGAGCTACAATCGTTTCGAGCTCTCTAATCTTGGAATCAGATGCAGTCAATGAAGCAGTTATAATACAATTTTCATGATGTACTATAGCATTCTGAACAATCTCTCCCCCATTATGACTTACATCGGATGAATCAGAAGTGGTATTGCTATCACTCTTTTCCATCCCATGTTTGTCATGATTAGGTTCAGAATGCTCAATATGCGGAATATCATCAGCATAGACATCATAAACAACATTACATTGTACCAAGTTTGTAGGCTCTTCGTCATAAACGGGTAAGGAGTCATCAAGAGTGATCGCATGAACATTCCCTGACGTGCCACTGGTATCATGTTGTCGTTCTGATTCCATGCTCTTGCCATCGTTAGGCTCCAAGTTGTCAACCGTATGACCATTCTCTTCTTGTATCTGTGTCATTGATTCGTGCACTCCATTATCATACGCTTGCTGAAGTTGTGATCTTTGATAAATCGAAGACGAGACCGATGTCATGAGTTTCAAAATTGTATCACGGAAAGCTCTAAACTCGGTATGTGTATCTCGAAGAAATGATTGGCAAATCACTGAACTTTCAGGCTTGATGATATTGAATTGGAGGAAAGGCGTGAGTTGTGTCACAAGAGCCTTATATGCAAGTGCCGATGCAGAGTGATTAAACTTTCCATGGTTGAGTTGCTCGGCGAGTTGGGTCAAAGTGGTAAAGATAGAGTCGATGAATATATGACGATCTTGACCAAAGATTGTCACAAATTCGCTCCCTCCTTGAATCCCCGAAAGAGTGACAAGATGAGACTGAAGCATTTGAAATGAAGTGATGCCACTTTTTCTAACTTTGTTTTGTATTGAAAGCGATACTCCCTCTTGATTTTTCGATTTCAACGAATCCATTGTAAGTTCGATGAAGAATAAAAGAAAAAAGAAAATTCTGGGTCTCGTCAAATAAATTTTGTAACTTAGACTCGTCTTTGCGTCTCACCTTTAAAACTCGAACAAGCAACCAACTTTTAAAAGAAAAATCCAATATTAAAAAATCCCAAAATTTAAAAGAAGCCCAAGTTAAAAAAACCCAATATTAGAAAAGTCTGATATTTTGTTTGGACAAATTGTTTTGTCAAATTGAACCCCACGTGGCTTACTTAATGAAGTATCTAAATAAATCATGAAAAATTGATCTAAAAATTTTATATAACTTTTCATAACTTGGTTATGTGTAGCTAGGAGGGTTACCAAAGCTAGGTAAATTGTACACGTGAAAGAAATGATAAAACTAGTAATTGTACACGTGGCCTTATAAGGAGAATGTATAAGGCAATGACAAAGCCCACGAGACTCTATATATAAAAAAAAATTTCTATCACTAACCTTGTTATACCAAACCAGATACCAACAAACCTAACCACATCTAAAACTTAGCCTCACACACTCTAATCTAAAAACACTCTCTTATCCTCCTTTCTTGGTTCCTCCGTCCCTATTGTCACAGCCTCAAATACTTGCAACAAAACACGGCCACCTTGTAACCCTCCTTCTCTTTCGTTCACTCACGCAGCCACCTAAAAAAATTGATCTACAAAGAGATCAGCAAACCCTCCACTTAAGGTTTGGAGTCAACACCAAAGATTATGCAACAATAACTCCTTAAATCACTTTATAGTAAACCCACCAATAACATATGAATTGCATCCCATTCAATCTGTTAAACTGAACCAACAACCAGTCTTTAATTATGTGCAAGAAACTGATCAAGAAACTTCTACAAGATCTTTAATTAGGTCTCGGGTAGGTGTGTTTATAGTCTAATCAAAGTCTTCTCGCATCTGTCGAGTCTTTCTTGTCTAGTGTTGAGTGGTGTGAGAGAGTCTGTTGGTGTGATATGGGTGAGGATGTGGTCTGAGTCGGTTGTGAGATTAGTGGGAGTCTAGAGAGGTTTGACCAAGAGTGTGTTTGGTTGTGTCAGGTTGAAGTCAGTTGTGTGTGTGAGGTGTATGATGGGTGTGAGAGTGTCAGGGTGAGAGGGTGAGAGGGTGTTTGTTTGTGTTTGTGTGAGGCTAAGGGGGCTGTGAGTGTTAGGGAGTCTAGACGATGGGAGTGAGTTTGGTGTCCGAGAGGGGTGGGTCAAAGCAGTTTGGTGAGGTTGAGTGTTGGGAGTTTTTGTTTGAGTCCAGTAAAGATTTTGTGTGTGAGTGTCGAGTCGAAGAGGTGTTGTTTGTTTGGTTGCGAAGGTCAGTGTGAGACGAGAGGTTGTGAGACGAGAGGTCAGTGTAGAGTCTTGGTGGTGAGTCGAGAGTCGAGAGTTAGGAGAATAAGTCTGTCGAGAGTTGTGGTGAGACGAGAGTTTGTGAGTTCGAGGGTGGTTATGAGTCTTGATTGGTAAAGTTGGATGTAGAGACTTGTTCGAGTCCGGTCCCGTTATATTTTTTCAGTCAAGAGTTTGTCAATTCCGAATAGTCTATTCGGAAAGCCTATTCGGAAAAACCGTCTATTCGGAAGACCGTCTATTCGGAAAACCGTCTATTCGGAAAACCGTCTATTCGGAAAACCTATGCGGAAAACCTATGCGGAAAGTCCATGCGGAAAGTCCATGCGGAAAGTCTATGCGGAAAAAGGTCTATTCGGAAAGTCTATTCGGAATGTTGGCTAATCGGAAAGATTTCTATTCGGAAAAATGGGCTATTCGGAAAGATTTACTCGGAAAGTCTATTCGGAAAAACATCTATTCGGAAAGAACGGAAAACTGATAAGAAAACTGAAAGATTTGGATTGGTTTGGACAGTGTTGACAGATTGGACAGTTGGACTGATATGAAAAAGAAGAAGAAAACTGATTAAGAAAATACTGTCACCCAGATAAAGAAAAACTAAAAAAAAAATGATAAAAGGGATTAAAAAACTGATCTAAAATTGAAACCAAAACGGATGAGACGAAAACTTATTATGATAAAAAAATTATATATAAAAAAAATTATATGAAAAAACTGATGAGACGAATAAGATGAGACTAATGATTTAATAAAAAAAAATTGATACGCAAACTGATAGAAAAATAAAATAAAAAAATAAAATTTATAAAACAATAGATGAAAATGATTATAAAAAAATGATTTTTATAAAAGATTATAAAAGAGACAAAGTGATTAAGAAAGAAAGGATTTTTATTATAAAATCAATAGATAAAAAAAACCGCAAATCTTAAGATTTAACCATGGCTCTGATACCAATTGAAGGTCTACGATATCTTAGGATTTGGTAATTGATGGATTAGATCTATTGATTTAATGGTGGAGATGGGAAAGATGGGGAAGAAGGAGATGAGGTGTAGAGAGAGAAAGGAGAGAAAAGAAAAGTAGAGAGAGAAAAACTAATTTATTAAATGAAAGTATGAAAATGAGAAGAACCACCCCTCCTAACATGCTAGGAGGGGTATATATTGCCCACCCTACATGTGGGCTATATGGGCTATACTTGGATCACGAGCCTAATACAATAATATATCGTTGGAGTGACCGATCCTTCATAAATACGTAAAAACGTATTTCCAACAATCTCCCCTAAGGGAGGTCGCTCCAAGTTACAAAGTTCTAAATATTCTATAGCTCGTGATCTATGCTAATAATGATGTGACCGAGACTTTCTTTGGGAAAACGTATTTCCAACAAATGTTTACACACTTATCAAATCCTCCAATGCTAAGCAATTGTCATGTCCTTACGCAATGTTAAGATAAGATATCTAAACAGACCGTTTTCCATTATTCACTCTTCATATATACAAGTGGCATAATGTAGAACTTTCACAACTAAATAATAACTTTTTGGATCATAAAACGAGAACACATAAGTGTCTAAAAAGATAGATTCATCTTACTCGATTTTCACTTACTCCATACCAACCTCAAAAACATGCCCATTGTTAACAACAAGTTCTAATGATAAGACTAATCATACAAGTTAATTGTGTGTTACTTCCTCTCTCTTATTCCTTTTTTAATAACTTACTATTTTGTTTATGAGTGATTCCGAGAAATGCACCCTTTGACCGGTTGGTTGCTAGATTTTAAACAACCAACTAAGTTTTTCTTGATTTTTGTTATGGGAATAGTTGACTGAGAGAAAATATGCCAAAAATCATAGACATAGTAGACTCCACTAGTCGTACGACATGTGTCCATAGGCATTTCGTTTGACTAAGCAAAAATTATCGTAGAATATATTTTTTCCGCGACTGATGTGACATTTAATTTAATTAAAAAATCAGGGGCCATCGTTGGCCATAGTTTTTAATCGAAAAGTAAACTGCTTTTATGAGAAGAACGACGGGCCATTATTTTTAATAGTCTGGACGATTTTTTTATGATGAAATATATTTTAATTTTTCTAAATACTTAACCACACTTTAACCAAACTGAGGTCATTGGACATAAATATTTTTTCAGTAGACTGCTCCTATCACCACCACATACACATACACATACACATACACATACACAAAACATATAATCCCCTATTTTCATGTTCTCTCAATCAACTAAGTGAACACACAAAATCTAGGTTTTATAATTTGAAGTTTTTAGCGTTTATTCCGGCTACGTCTTCTATTAAAGATGCAAATAAGTTTCTTTCTATGTTCCTGTTATTGCTTAGTTTTGATCTATGGTTTATTTGTTGATAGATGAAAGGAAGATATTACATTGTATGGTATTCGGTTTTGTTATATATTTATTCAACTCTGGCATTTGATATATCTGTGATTTTAAAAAAGTTTAAGGGATTTATGTAGAGTGGAAATAGGTTCATAGAACCAAAAGTTTTAAAACTTAATAAATTTTATAAATTAATGTCCTCTTTCTTTTGTTAATGCAGTTCTATAACGCCAAGGTAACTATTAGGTCCTCACTCCACCTGCTTCACTCTATTAGAAATTGCTTGATAAGAAACCAAGCCCGACATAGGTTGTTTAATGAGACAGTATTCGCTAAATGTTGAATCATGTTCTTCAACATCAGCGGGAGGCTGACTCAACGTGTAACGACTCTGGCCTTAAGTTTGATATTAGTAGTCATACTCTAGAGTTTAGAAGGGATGAGTTTTACTTGCTTACCGGTTTCTCTGTCGGCAAATAGTTTTCCCGTAGTATATGCTGGTTATGTTCCTCCTTTAGTTCGACGTCTATTTCTAGAAAAATTCCCCAAGGAAAATCAGAAAATACCGAAAGGTATCTCATACAATTTATAAGGAAATGAACTCCTACAGTTCCTTAAGGAGGATGAAAAGTGGGCAAATCTCAATGATGAGGACGATGTTCGTGTCTGTTTGTTGCTAATGGCAGATTACATTTTTATGGGCCGTGAGATGAATCATAAAATTAGCAAGCAAATTATGATGTTAGCAGTTAACCTTGCAGCGTGGAACAACTTTCCTTGGGGTGAATAATGTTTGTCAGAATTTTATAAACACTTGGTCAATTTGGTTCCAAGAAATAGACAAAAATACTTGGAAAAACTGAAAGATAAACCTCTTGGCAAGGAGACATACGCCATTAATGGATTTACTTGTGTGGGAAATGTAAATCTAGCTTATGTTTTAAAGAGAGAGAGAGATAGAAACTTGGTAGAATCAAACACACTTCTAGAGAGAGAAATGAAAGAGCTGTGTGTAAAATTATGATGAATCCACACCCTCTCCATCTAAGGAGAGGGTTTATATACCCAAGCCTTGTGAGGGGCTTGGGCTTACAATATTGGGCCGACCTACACATGTTGTAGGCTAGGCTTGGCCTTGTTTGTTTGATAAAGATATTTAGACTACGAGCTACTACTTAATATATTATCGGAGTGACCGAATCTTCCTAAATACGTAAAAACGTATTTCTAACAATCTCCCCCTAAGGGAGGTCACTCCAAACAAGGGTGTTACCCAAGTTACAATAATAAAATAAACCTAGCATACTATGCTTGTCTTGAGCTCATAGTCTTCGTCTTTCTTTTCTTTTTTTCTTTTCTGGTGAACATGCTGATGTGATCTTTGATATCAATCTTTAGCATTAGTCTCTTGCCTTTATCTTGTGCATCCATCACTTGTGATATCCGCCTCTTCGTGACTTCATGTCCCACATACTTATACCTTTGTAATTCTTGAAAGCTTCAGAGCTTGATACAGCGGAAGACTTAACTTTTAGGCTTTCTTGAATTTGTTGAAGTATTAAGTGCGAAAAGTATAAGCATGCGGGGACGACTTCTTCTCGGATTCCGCAACGCCACCGTCTTCAAATGCCGCAACATAAGTAGACACGAACGAAATATCTTTGAACATTTCATTCTAATTCGGTAGCATTTTACCTCCGGTCGGTGAAGACCGTTGGACGATATAAAATATCGTACTTGTGGCAGGTAGATTTAATTAAAAATCTCCTTGACAAGATTTCTCGGGTGAACCCGTTCTCTTTACTCGACCGTCTAAAGCTGACTGCGAATGTAAACAGTGAATCATTTGGATAAAATTATCTGCATGATTGAAGCCGTCAATTCTGATTCCTAGAACAAGTTTGATTCATTAAAGAATCATACCATCGTTGCTTTCCAGTTGTTACGAGCTTGATTCATATTGAATCTTGCAAGTTACCTACCAACTGCTGTTTAAGGTTAAAACTAGAAGGATTTACACTCATCACTGTGAACACTAAGGTATCACTCTGAGTGTTCTGGCAAGATCACTGAGATATTGCGTAGAGGCCTGGAACGTGTTTAAATTAAATTAAGAATTAAACAACTGTTGCTTTCCAGTTATCACAAGTTTGATTCATAAAGAATCGCACAAGTCACCTACAATGCTTTTTGATATTCGCTCAAGAAGGATTTCCATATTCATTGTAAATACTTTCATATTACTCGGATGTTCAGGCAAGATCATGAAGATTTTGCGTAGGACTCTTAAGATCTTTCTTACTTTTCACAGTGTGTGAACAAGCAAGGAAATATGGAAGTGTGTCCTAATGAGATATTTGATGATCTCAAATGGCTCTAGACTCGATCGTACATTTTGGATTTTAGTGATCGGAGGCTGGAGAGGAGTGCCACCATTTCAATACCCATTTATTTGGAGTGAATAAATCAATATATAATGTGTTGTCTCCGTGTGATTAAAACAAATACCTTTTGAGAGATATCTGAGTTAGCTGAGATGGGTTGTGCATTGCAACACTGGGTCCATGATGTCTATCTTCAATATTGATCATCATTAAAATGATCTGAATAGCATATGTGTTGACCCGGTTTCTGCCTAAGGTTGTAAGGAGGGCTTCTTTCTTTACACCCTTTATCTTTACAATTCTTTTTCATTCTTCAACCCCTTCAATGCTTACCAATACGTCATAACTAGCACCTTGTTGTGATTGTTCCTGTGCTAACTTAAGTACTTGGTCGGCATTCAGCTACGTTTACAACCTTTTCTCCAACTTTCCTAAGGACTACTATTTCTAGCTATGGAGTGTCCTTGGGAAGATTCCTCCGGTTCTGGAAGAATCATTGGACTTAACCTATCCTACCATCCTTATGACATGACAATCTTCATCGTCATGAAATAAATGGGTTTTGGGTAAGTATATGTCACCATGAAAATCCATTTTGATATGCAAATCCGTTTTGCTCCCCCTTAACATATGCCACGATATTCGAAAACATTTCGCATATGTCGGGATGAGCCAGCACATTATGTCAAACCATTTGTGATAACTTCCCATATTAAATTACATTTTCTCCCCCATATTAAAAATATTAATCCAATCGATGTTTTTAATATCAATTGATTTAATGTAGTTTTAACAAAGTTTTTGGGAAGAATAATGCAAGTCCATTTAATCTTCATGATACCAAATGTATGAGATATGATACCGATTTGTAAAACAATCACATATTCACCATATTAAAAAGAATTGACAAGGTTGGACCTTATTGATGAGAACATCATATGGTAAGATCAAATGGTTCTGAATGCAAATGTTGGTCGCCTCGTCACGTCTGAAGTCATCTCATGACACCACATGTACGATTGGTATTGTTGTCTTGACACCAACTTGTGAACTTGGCACGTTCGGTATCGAAGATTCTGAATGCTTGACAATTGCTCCCCCTCAATTGTTGACCCGTGTTCTATTGAAAGAGCTGTAGTCGTCGTTTGAGTAGTTGCATCGTCGAGTATGTAGATACCAATTGTAGATTGCTATGGTTGTAGAGATGATAACTTCATAAAACAAGAATTCTCTTGTTTTAACAAATAAATGCACTGAATCGTACATAGATTCGTGTTAGACCAAGTTATAGAGTAAACTTGATCCCTTACAAGGTTTTAAAATAAAACCTTGCCCCAGAAAATTAATTCCCGTTGTGAGCCAAAGCTTTCATAAGAAATACTTGACTTTAATATGAAAAGCGGGTTGCAGTCTGAAATAACTACAAGCTATATAGGCATGTTTTATGAAATATTTACAACTTTTGTACGAACTCTATTTATGGCGCCGTGTCAATATTAATCGATTTTTCAATTAAAGTAAAAATATTTACAACTTTTGTACGAACTCTATTTTACACGCCTTTGAAAAATAAAGTAACAATATTTTTGGATTTTTATGATTTTTCAAATTTTTATGGTCTTTATATTGTTTTATATTTTTGTATTTTGCTTGTGGATAAAAATATAAACAATATATACAGATGGTCACCAAGGATACGGAGAATTGCTTACCACCACTATTATGTTGCTTCATCTGCCAGTTCCTTTAGAATCTCAGGCGAGAAAGTTCTCATTCCTAGCTTGTCGGCCAAAAATTCCATTCTAGCGCGATCTAAAGCCTTCATGAAAATATCCGCCAATTGATACTCAGATCGGACAAAGTAAAGCTCTATCACTCCATTTTCCACTTGCTCCTTGATGAAGTGGTAGCGAATGTCGATGTGCTTCGACCGGGAGAATTGAACATTGTTGCCGCATAAGGCAATTGCACTCTTGTTGTCACAGTACATCAGAATTTTGTTGAAACCTAGACTATAGTTGGTTAATTGCGATCTCATCTAAAGAATTTGAGTACAGCAACCGGAAATAGCTATGTATTCTACTTCCGTACTTGAAATTGCAGTGCTTTTCTGCCTTTTAGATGCCCAACTCATTAGTCGATCTCCTAGTTGTTGCAAAGTTCCACTCGTGCTACGCCTTGTATCTTGACAATCTGCATGATCCGCATCTGCATATGCCATCAGTGCAATCCAAGAGTCCTTTGAATACCAAAGTCCCCGATTAATGGTTCCTTTAAGATATCGAAAGATCTGTTTCACAGTAGCCAAGTGTAACTCAGTAGGCCTAGTTTGATACCGAGCACACATACATATAGCAAACTGAAGATCAGGTCGACTAGCTGTGATATACAGAAGGGTACCGATCATTCCACGATAAAGTGTCTGATCAACGGCAACTCCATGTGGATCTGCATCAAGTTTAGTTCGTTCCACCATTGGAGTATCCACGGGGTCGCTAGATTCCATCTTATATTTCTTAAGCGATTCAAGGGCATACTTGGATTGATTGATAAAGATGCCTCTGGGACTCTGAGATATCTGAAGACCTAAGAAGAATGATACCTTGCCCATCATTGACATCTTAAACTTGGAAAAACATGAGTGTCCCAAACTCATCCGATAAGGTTTGGTTCGAGGCAACAAATATAATATCATCAACATATATTTGTACCATAATCATATCTTTATCTCGTTTATAAATAAAGAGCGTGGGATCCACCTTGCCTTTAGCGAAGCCTTGCTTGAGGAGGAATTGTGACAATAGATCATACCATGCGCGTGGAGCTTGCTTCAACCCATAGAGAGCCTTCTTAAGCTTGTACACATGATTAGGATATTTAGGATTCACAAAACCATCCGTCTGTTGAACATAGACCTCTTCCTTGATTTCTCCATTCAGTAATGCCGTCTTCACATCCATCTGATAGACGATCATATTCATGTGGGCTGCATAAGCGAGGAATAGTCTAATAGCTTCCAAACGGGAAATAGATGCAAAGGATTCCATGAAGTCGATGCCCAATAATTGTTTGTATCCACGAGCTACTAGTCGAGCTTTGTTCTTCAATATTCCGCCTAACTCATCGAGTTTCACCTTGTAAACCCTTTTCAAAGTGAGTAACTGCACTTGATCCAGGCATGGGACAAGTTCCCATACTTCAAGACGTATAAATTCATTAAGTTCTTCTTGCATAGCTTCTATCCAACAGGATTGAGTAAAAGCTTCTTGCCATGTCTTAGGTTCAACTTCAGTGAGAAAAGCATCAAAATGACAAAACATTGCATTTTCTTGTAGCTGACTTCCTGTGGATACCGGACGATTAGGGTCACCAATAATAGAATCTATAAGATGATCCTTTGTCCACTTGCTGTCATGTTCACGAATCCGTGGATTGGAGTAAACCGTACGAGGAGCTCCCTCTGAGGTGGACGACCCAACTTGATTATGGTCGGGAATTGGTACACCAAAGAATGGAAGCTCACGCATTTGAGCGAATTCCAAGTCGTGATCATCATCATCCTCTTCATCATCAATAGGCATGACATGGGTAGTTGATTCGTGTGTCGGTTGAGAATTACTCGTTGAAGGTATATCTTGACCAATCGTAGGTGCAGACGTATCTGATTGTGCTTTGGTTGCTGGAGCTGCAACTTCGGTAACCGGAGCTAGTACCTCAGGTTCTGGAGCAACAATACTTGGAGGAGTAAAGAATTCATCAAAGAACGGTTGAAACAACGTATCCCTTCATTCCTAGTAGGTGGTATAAATGATGATGAAGTGGGGTTGTTTGGGACAAGACCAAAACTGATGTTACTGGGTCCCATTTCATGAAGTGCGGGTTCAGAGCTGCTTTGCTCAGAAACCATTGTTGTCAGCTCATCAAAATCAACATTCATAGTTTCGAGGATCTTACGAGACTTACGATTGTAGATTCGGTATGCCTTCTTTGCGGGTGCGTAACCAATGAAAATACCAATATCAGCCTTTGGTTGAAGTTTTCCCAAATTGTCACCATCATTATTTGGATAGCAAAGAGAACCAAATACATGAAGATATGATAAATCTGGTACTTTTCCATGGAGAAGCTCATAAGGTGTTTTACCATGGCGTTTACGAATTAGTGACCGGTTTTGGGTGTACACTGCTGTAGATACTGCTTCTACCCATAAAAACAATGGAGCCTTTGCGTAAATTAACATCGTTCGAGCAGCTTCCATAAGTGTGCGATTTCGCCTTTCAACGACACCGTTTTGTTGTGGAGTGCGTGCAACGGATGTTTCATGAGATATGCCAACTTCTTCATAACAATCACGCATGATTTGATTCACAAATTCGGTTCCATTATCTATACGAATGCGTCGGACAATAGTGTTGAGACGCACTTGAATCATCTTGAGAAATCCGATGATGAATTTAGGTGCCTCATTTTTTGTTGTAAGAAATTTCACCAATGTGAACCGAGAGTAATCATCGACAATGACGAGGATGTACTTTTTGCCACTAAGACTTTCAACGCGCACTGGCCCACAAAGAGCCATATGCAACAAATAAAGTTTCTCTTGGTTGGTGTCTTCCGTCTTGGGTTTGTATGATTTCTTAGTGGTTTTCCACATTGTACACGCGGAACACAAATGATCCTTGTGAAATGAAAGTTTAGGAAGACCACGAACAAGTTCGTTTTTCGCCAAATGATTAATAGCGTCAAATTTAAGGTGAGATAACTGTCGATGCCATAACCATGACTTAGTCTTTGATGATTTGGAGAGAAGACATACTGGAGAAACAGCCATCATGTCTTGTAGAGACAAAGTATACAAATTATTCCCTCGAGTACTGATAGGTGTGTAAACACCCATCCTTTTACCACTTAATTACAATAATAACCAAGCCAAAACGTGTATTTTATGTCGTAAATGTCAGAATTATGCGTGGTTTGTGTTTTTGTTGTGATTGAGGATCAAAATGTGAAAAGGGAGGAAAACACGGGTTTTCACGGGCTTTTATCGAAGAAAACGACAAAAGACGAAGTCAAAAGATCAAGAGTGCAAAAAGAACGGAAGTCCAAGGCCTATTCTGAAGATTTATCGAAGAAAAAGTCTAAAGACGGAAGTTTAACAAAGCCGAAGAACTCAAGTCTAAATAAGTGAAGATATTATAAGACGAGTTCAATTAATCCCGAGACAAAGTCGATGAAGTCGAAGAATTTAGAAGACGAGAAGTCGAGAAAGAAAGAAGAATGAACCAACACATGCTTAGTTTTCCTAATCACTATAAATAGACTCCTAATGTGTCATTAGGAGTTTGTTAGCTAATTTGACACATTAGTCTTTCCAATTTATTTTCATGTCATTTTAATTACTTGTCAATTTATATTC
Organism: Glebionis coronaria; assembly: GCA_025667525.1. NCBI lineage: Eukaryota > Viridiplantae > Streptophyta > Magnoliopsida > Asterales > Asteraceae > Glebionis > Glebionis coronaria. Next base: position 43,653 of record JANFOE010002501.1, on the reverse strand, counting down.
CTTGTCTTGCACCTTAATTCTTTTAATTCCAAGTAAGTTTAATCTTTACTTTTGTTCTTTAATCTTTTCTTTAATCAAGTTTTATATTAATCTCTTCTTCTACCTTTCTTATTTTTGTTAATCTTTATGCTTAATATATCTTATTGTCATGCTTATTTGATTAGTTGTTATGTTTTTATGTGTTTGGATGTGGTAGCTTATTGATTTGATAGCTTATTGTGTGATTGATTTGGTTTTGGTTAAGTTTTTATTAGTTTATTTTATTAAAAGTTGATTTTTAATTTTTAATTTTATTAGTGTTTTTCAAGTATTTGATTTGTGGTTGAATTAGTTTTTCTTAAAAGTGTTTTAGATTAAGTTTTGGTTATTTGCTTATTTGATTTTAGCTTATTCTAGCTTATTTCTTAAGTTTTCTTTTACTGTTTATCTAGCCTAAATTTCTTCGGAAAAGGGTTTTGTTTTCCTGAAAACATACCTTTTCCGAATTGTCCATTTTTCCGAAATAGCCATTTTTTCGAAGATTCCACTTTTTCTGAATTTGCAATTTTTCCGAAAATAACACTTTCTCTGAATTGGACATTTTTCCCAAGATTTCTCCGAAAAACATTTATTCCGAAAACTTTGTTTTTCCGAAAAAGTCATTTTTCCGAAATAATACTTTTCTCTGAATTTGTTCATTTTTCCGAAGATTTCTCCGAAAAACTTGTTTTTTCCGAAAAAGCAGTTATTTCGAAAATTCTTGTTTTTCTGAAAAGTTCATTTTTCCGAAATGGTTATTTTCTGCTTGATTGTTTAAAGTTTTTTGTCTTAGTTTTAGTCTTAAGATTTCAATTTTTCTAATTTTTATTTTTAAGAGGAAAAATGACAGTTTTTCTCGTTTTACTTTTAGCCTATTTTAATTACGTTTTGCATTTTTATTTAATTGTCAAAGTTACTTTTCGTCAAGTTTTAATTACCCGTCATTTAATTTCTCGTCATTTATTTTTAAAGTTTTTAATATTGCACATTTACATTTTTAATTAGTTTTAGATTTAAATAATCCCCTTTTACTTTAAAGTCTTGCAAATTAATTATATACTACAACGACCAAACTATTTGTTTTCACCAAAAGACGACTGAGTCACATTTTAAACCAGTAATCAATTCGATTAGACCACTTCAACGAACTTAATTTTCTTACTGGGTGAAAAGCCTCGTATTAAATGGCGCCACTGCCTGCTCTTTTCGTAAAGATTAACGGTTTTCTATGAGAGACGCGTTGCTTTTTGGGATCCGTTCATTCGTGAGCGTTATTTTTCTTAATTAAAAATTTCCAAAAATCCATAAAAATTAAAAATTTTCAAAAATCCAAAAAGATTTTGTTTTCTTTATAGTGTATATATATTCTCTTTGTGTTTGGTATCTTTTTCTTTTTGCTTTTGCAGGTGTATGCGTACTAGATCTTCAACTTATCCAGAGCCCGAGACTCGTGAAGATTTAGCTATGGCAGGTGTGAACAACAAAAATAATCCACCGCACCTCAACAATAACAACAACAATGTTCTTCCACAGCCCGATCTTCGGGCAATGGAGGAGCTTTGTCAACCCACAATGTTTGGACGAGGAGGACCGATTGCACCGATGCAAATCACGGCTCCGGAGTTTTCGTTGAAGCATCACATGATCCAACAAGTGCAAACTAATCCATTCCGCGGATTGCCGGATGATGATGCCAACAAGCACCTCGACAAATTCATTACTATTACTTAAAGCATGTAGTTGCCCGGTGTTACTATGGATGTCCTTCGTCTACAGCTCTTTCCACATACTTTATCCCACCACGCCGAAAAATGGTTTGATCGTCTCCCGAAGAATTCCATTCATACTTGGGACGACATGACTCAACGATTTTTGTCGCGCTACTTCCCACCATCCATGGTCACGAGCCTTCGAAATCAAATCAGCGGTTTCATGCAAGAACCCGATGGATCTCTCTTTGATGCTTGGGAAAGATATAATGTTTTAATCGATCGATGTCCAAACCACAACATGCTCCCCGTTACCTTAATTGATACTTTCTACAATGGTTTGACTTTTTGTGATCGTGATACGATTAATGCAGCCACCGGTGGCACATTTATGAAAAGAAGACCCGAGGAGTGTAGAGAGCTTATTGAGAACATGACTACTCATCACAAAAATTGGGATTCCTCCGCTTCTTCAAGGAACAACCGGAGAGTCAATGTTTCTTCTACTTCAGCAAACCCCGACGTGACCGAATTCACCCGCATGATGGCCGAAATGAACAAAAATATCTTGCTCATAGCTACAAACCAACAACAACAAGTTAAAGCTGTAGCAATTTATTGTGAGACATGCGGCGGTCCTCACTCATACACTGATTCTCCTTCTACTCAAGGCAATCCGGAAAACGTGTATGCGGCTTATGGTAACTATTCACCGGAAAATTACCAAGCCCGACCTCAAGGTGATCGGAATTTGCTAAGTTACCGGTCGAACAATTATCTTTCACCTGGTTTTTCTCCTCAAAACCACAATCCCAACAACAACTATAATAGAAGCAACCAAATCCCACCTAGAGCTTCTAATCCTTATCACCCACCCGCTCAACAAACCCCACCCATCAATCAAGATGTTGACGCCTTAATGAGAACCCAAGGAGAGCAAATCAAGAATCTGCAAATCCAAATTATCAATTTGAAAGGAGATATCACTAAGCAAGGGAATGACATTAGATTTGAGCTTCGAAATGATATACAATCCTCCTTCAGCACTCAAACGAATGATTTGAAGAATATGCTTGCTAGTTACTTATCAACCACTCCACCCTCTACTTTGGGCTCTCTACCTTCCAACACCGTCACCAACCCAAGAGCGAATGTGAGTGCTATTACTACCCGTAGTGGAGCTACCGTAGTAGGACCATCTATCCCTCCCCCAGTTACTCCATCTACAGCTCCTCCACCACCATTTATCCCTCCTACTCCCACACCTAGTATTAGTTCTCCATTACCGTCTCCACCTCTTACTGATGTACCCAAGAAGAACCCTTCACCAACCCCACCTTCCACCTATAAACCCAACATCCCATATCCTTCTCGCTTGGACAAACCTAACTTGCTAACTAAGGATGACACTCAAGTGTCGAATTATTTGAAGATGATCTCTCAAATGAATTTCAACATTAGCCTTGTTGAAGCACTTGTCCCACATGCCGAAATTTGTCAAAGCATTCAAGGAATTGCTTAACAAGAAGGAAAAGCTGGTTGAGCTCGCCAACACACGTTTAAATGAAAACTGTTCTGCAGTCATTCTTAAAGAACTTCCGGAAAAACTTGGAGATCCCGGTCGTTTTGTGTTGCCTTGCATTTTTAACAGAACCGAAGAATTTACTGCCCTAGCTGATCTCGGGGCAAGTATTAATCTGATGCCTTTAAGTGTTTGGACAGCACTATCATTACCCGACCTTACACCAACGAAGATGACTCTTGAGCTTGCAAATCGCACTCTCGCTTACCCCGTTGGTATTGCCGAAGATGTGTTCATTAAAGTTGGCACCTTCACTTTTCCGGTCGACTTTGTTGTTGTTGATTATGAAATGGACCCTCGTATTCCTTTAATACTTGGTCGGCCATTCTTGAGAACCGGAAGAGCTCTAGTCGATGTTGCCGAAGGTGAGTTAATCTTAAGGGTCGGGAATTAACAACAAGTGTTCAAAATGGGGAAGATCACAAACAAATCCTATGGAAGAGAAACAGTGAATATGATTAATGTGCTTGATGATTTTGTCATCTACAACAATCCTCTATTCGATTCTTGCTATGATAATCCACTGTTCCAAGAAGATGTGGATGATTCTCTCTCCAATTCTGATCCCCCACCAATTTATGATTCTCCACTGATCTTTGATGATTATGATGACGATTCTAGTTCCGATGGAGATGATTATGATGATTTTACTTCTGAGTATCCAGACATGCCCACTTATGATGATTTTGATGAGGCCGATACTCTCTAGAGTGATTCTTCACATAATGAAGATCCTCCGCCAACACTTGATCCTACTTTGGATGACTACTCATTTGAGGAAGACTTTGCTACTTTTCTCAATACATACTTCCCTCATGAGAGTGATGATCCTCCTTTGGACTTTGATGATTATGGTCTTTATCCTACTTTAGATATGAAGAAATCTGCTTCTAAGGGGAAGAATCCGGCCGACACCGATATCAGCAGCACTTATGTTTTAACTCCTCTCTATCCTCCTTCTGAGGATGAGATTGCGAGATTTATGATCGGATCTTCTTCTAGATCTGTTGAGCCTGAGTGTTATTTTCCCCTAAAGGAAAAGGTGTTCGATCCCGGTATTGGAATCTTCAAGCCATCTCAGTATCCATCTGATGAAATAAAAGGAAAAATCTTTGGTACTTATGAAGATATGCTTGCACCTCACCATACTTGCTCCCACCGTGCTCAATCGCTGCTTAAGGGAACCTTGCCTACTCTTCTTTGGCTTGCCTGGTTCGCCTTAAGCTTGTGCTTCTTAATGGACGAAAACCATGTATTTGATCCCGGTGGATGTGTTTCAAGCTTCTTCCTATGCTAATCAAGGTCGAGTCAGGCTCACGACTCGGTTATAAAAAAACAAGCGCTTTTTGGGAGGCAACCCAAGTATCTATCCTTTTTCTCTTATTTTTTATAATAAGTGTAGGGGAGACCCTAGTATGTTGTTTGTTGTCTTCTTTCTAATCATGTGCAGGGATTCGAGCTTTAAAAAATCCATTCTTGATGACTTTTGACGAACCGTGATTCCGTGTTTCCGTCTTCCCGGTTCTATCCTAAACTCTTTTCGATTCACTATTTTATAATTCTCAATATTAAAATAGGAATCACTTTAGTTGTCTCTTCCTTAGCAAGATTTAAACAACGTGCACAATGTCCTAAGTGTAGGGGAGTTTACTCCCACATGCTTAAACATTGAGGACAATGTTTATATTAAGTGTAGGGGGGACTTCTATAGAATTTAAGTGGTCTTTTCCTTGTATTTGTCCTCATTTTAACCGGAAAAATCAATTTTTCGACATTTTTCAAAATTTTTGATCTATTTTGGCCTAGTAGTTTTACCTTTGTATAGTTATTTTCCTTCTTTACTAGAATAAATTTTTAAGAAAGTGGTTTTAATTTTCAACGTTGTGAATCTTTTGACTCAACCCGGGTTTACTTATCTAAGTTTACTCTAGCTAGTATCCTAAACGTGTTTAAGTCAAGTTTTGCTAGGCTTTTATATAGGGAGCTTTAAAACGCGAAAGTCTTAACTCTCACGGGTTAAGAACAAGAACTTTTCGCAAGTTCCTATAATTGATCCTAGTGAGTCGTTTATCAAGGGAACTTTAAAATGCGAATTCTAAACTTGAAAAAGTCTAAGAATTTGCAAGATCCTATAGATGACTCGAAAACCCAAAGCTGTGATTTAATTGGCTAAGCATCCACGAGTCTCATTCCTTGAGATTTTAAATTGTGGAGAATGAGAGATGATAGCAATTATAAGTTTGGTATTCTTTCGTGAATTTATGTGAGTTGATTATAAGCCTATTCTCCCATCGCTTGCTAATAAATTTATCTGCAATATAAAAGTTACTTAGCTTCTAGCCCAAGATCGTTTAAAAGTTGCTCGGAATTGATTAGAGTTCATAGCCAAGGCATAACTTATTGAAGCGGGATGCGAAGATTGGCGAGTCCGAAAAGGCCCTAACAAGGCACGAGGGCTACATTTTGTTGCTAAAGATCCAAAAGTGATGTGAAGAATCATTTATCAAAAATCAATATGAAGGATCGAGACACACGACGAAAAGCAAAAACTCCCCAAAAGATCATGGAGAAGTCTATCCAAAAAGGCCCTAACAAGGTATGAGGATAAATAGATCCAAGTCCTAAAAGGAGGCGGATCGTTCTATATCAAAATCCCAAATAAAGATTGGAGAAAATTGAAGAAGTCATGGTCCAAATATGAAGAATCTCTTAAAACTTCAAGTGAAGAAATTCCTATTATGAAGAGAAGACCATTACTTCATGAATGTCTCTCAAGATTTGAAGTATGAAGTCGCTGCCAAATATCGGTCAGAGAAAGGTCTCAAATCGCGAAGCGAGTTATGCCAAGATATGAACTTTATGAGGTCCCGAAAAGCAGTTTTAAAAGATTTTGTCCTTTAGCTAACTATTGATTAAATCGTCCTACTTTATTTTCGGCCTAAATAAACTATCGAAATAAGTCAAACAATGCATACTCGTGATCATTCAAGACAACAATAAAATATAAGAGATACACTTAGGAATAAGGGAGTCTAAGTGAATAATTGGCCCACATGAGTTTGTGTTAGTTTGCTAACTTATAATAACAATGATCTCGTTTTTAAGCTTGGTTTGGGGAACGTGAAACTTGAGGATGATAATCATTCATGACATTCTAAAACCCTAAGGTATGTTTTTGATTTCTTTACTTGTTTTGTTATTTTCTATCCCTTTAATAAAGGCCAATGTGGATTGATTGTGATGAAAAGTGTAACCTTGCTTTGTAATTAATGCATTGCATGAGGACATTGCAATGGTCAAGTTTAGGGGATTTGATTGGTGTGTAAACACCCATCCTTTTACCACTTAATTACAATAATAACCAAGCTAAAACGTGTATTTTATGTCGTAAATGTCGGAATTATGCGTGGTTTGTGTTTTTGTTGTGATTTAGGATCAAAATGTGAAAAGGGAGGAAAACACGGGCTTTCACGGGCTTTTATCGAAGACAACGACAAAAGACGATGTCAAAAGATCAAGAGTGCAAAAAGAACGGAAGTCCAAGGCCTATTCTGAAGATTTATCGAAGAAAAAGTCTAAAGACGGAAGTTTAACAAAGCCGAAGAACTCAAGTCTAAATAAGTGAAGATATTATAAGACGAGTTCAATTAATCCCGAGACAAAGTCGATAAAGTCGAAGAATTTAGAAGACGAGAAGTCGAGAAAGAAAGAAGAATGAACCAACACATGCTTAGTTTTCCTAATCACTATAAATAGACTCCTAATGTGTCATTAGGAGTTTGTTAGCTAATTTGACACATTTGTCTTTGCAATGTATTTTCATGTTATTTTAATTACTTGTCAATTTACATTCCTTGTCTTGCACCTTAATTCCTTTAATTCCAAGTAAGTTTAATCTTTACTTTTGTTCTTTAATCTTTTCTTTAATCAAGTTTTATATTAATCTCTTCTTCTACCTTTCTTATTTTTGTTAATCTTTATGCTTAATATATCTTATTGTCATGCTTATTTGATTAGTTGTTACGTTTTTATGTGTTTGGATGTGTTAGCTTATTGATTTGATAGCTTATTGTGTGATTGATTTGGTTTTGGTTAAGTTTGTATTAGTTTATTTTATTAAAAGTTTATTTTTAATTTTTAATTTTATTAGTGTTTTTCAAGTTTTTGATTTGTGGTTGAATTAGTTTTTCTTAAAAGTGTTTTAGATTAAGTTTTGGTTATTTTCTTATTTGATTTTAGCTTATTCTAGCTTATTTCTTAAGTTTTCTTTTACTGTTTATCTTGCCTAAATTTCATCGAAAAAGGGTTTTGTTTTCCTGAAAACATACCGTTTCCGAATTGTCCATTTTTCCGAAATAGCCATTTTTCCGAAGATTCCACTTTTTCTGAATTTGCAATTTTTCCGATAATAACACTTTCTCTGAATTGGACATTTTTCCGAAGATTTCTCCGAAAAACATTTATTCCGAAAACTTTGTTTTTACGAAAAAGTCATTTTTCCGAAATAATACTTTTCTCTGAATTTGTTCATTTTTCCGAAGATTTCTCCGAAAAACTTGTTTTTTCCGAAAAAGCAGTTATACCGAATATTCTTGTTTTTCTGAAAAGTTCATTTTTCCGAAATGGTAATTGTCTGCTTGATTGTTTAAATTTTCTTGTCTTAGTTTTAGTCTTAAGATTTCGATTTTTCTAATTTTTATTTTTAAGAGGAAAAGTGACAGTTTTTCTCGTTTTACTTTTAGCCTATTTTAGTTACGTTTTGCATTTTTATTTAATTGTCAAAGTTACTTTTCGTCAAGTTTTAATTACCCGTCATTTAATTTCTCGTCATTTATTTTTAAAGTTTTTAATATTTCACATTTACATTTTTAATTAGTTTTAGATTTAAATAATCCCCTTTTACTTTAAAGTCTTGCAAATTAATTATACTACAACGACAAACTATTTGTTTTCACCAAAAGACGACTGAGTCACATTTTAAACCAGTAATCAATTCGATTAGACCACTTCAACGAACTTAATTTTCTTATAGTGTGAAAAGCCTTGTATTAAATGAACCAGGTATGCTTTCATTAAATCAACCCCTTCCAAATTACGAATGAAGCAGGTATGCTCTCGAAAAGCAACTTCTAGGTTTGCATCACAAAATTGTCCCACAGAAAATAAGTTGTGACCGAGAACTTCCACATAATACACTCTAGAAATTATAACATTCCCAATATGATATTCACCATAATCCATTATCTTTGCAATATGATCATTTCCAAATCGAACCGTACCAAGAAACTTGCTGACGAAATTTCTGAGCTGAGAGCGATCTCCGGTCATATGCTTGGAGCAACCAGAGTCCAAATATTAGAGAACAATTTAGACCACCTGTTTTCAATAACAACAGTAGACAATGCATTGGAAACTATTGGTTCTAGAGTGTTAGCGGATACAGATATAAGATTATCAAAATTGCTAACATTTGTGTGAGCCTTAGATTTCCTGCATTTTCTAATGTGAGTTTTAGCACTAACAGGTTTTACTGTTCCAACTTTCTTAAGTTTTGGATTATTCGCGGGCACTTGGTTCCTACAGTAGTGTCGGTGTTCCTAGTTAAAGGACACGCTTGTGTTATGGTAGCCTTGGTACTCCTAGTTAAAGGGCACGCTTTCTTCGCTTTAGTGGGACTGATCCTAGTTAAAGGGCACATATTTCCTACTATAGTGAAAGTTCGACCAGTGGGGCACCACATCCAACCAACTTGGGTTAACACTTTCCCAGTCGTTTTCCATTCTAATCCATTTTTCCGGGCATTCATCTCATTCACATGGTCAATAAGGCAAGAATCATGACGACTAGAAAACATACATTCATTGCAATTCCGAAATTCCAAATTAGAATTCACAGTAGGCTTAGAACACTGCATAACCGCAGAGCCTGTAGGTTTAGCTACATGATTCTTTTTATTCAAAACAAAAATAAGATTCCTGGGATGGGCTTCTACTTTCTTCTTCTCTTGACTACTAGATGGGGGCAAGATCCTATCATTCTTCTTGTTTCTTTTAAGCTTAGATTTTTGAGCCTTAGTAGTGGTGATTACTCCTGTAGAAGGCAACACGGGAATATTAGAAGCTGGTTTTGATTTTGCTTTATCTTTAGTTACCAAAGTTTGAGATGGTTTAGTCCCAGGGCCCTTATTAAATGGTGTGACGACTACAAGGTTCCTTTTGATTGCACTAGAGGACGATGCTGAGACAGTGGCTGCGTTATCCATAACACTCTTACCTTTTAGAGTACGAAGTGTTTCCTTTAACTCAGCCAATGCCAGATTTTTATCACAAATTTGTTCCCTCAAATAAGATATTTCCACCGACTTTCGATTCAGTTGTTCAATCAATTATTGATTCTGTGCAGTGGTATTAACACATGCGGGTTTTGCTAAATCGAAGAGTCGTGCATCATTCTGTTTTAAGTTATCAACTTTGGACAAAATCTTGGAAACTCGATTATTTAGATCAAGTTTAAAATTCTCAGCGGCCTCAAGTACGTTCACACAATTATGCTCCTTAGACTTCTCTATGTCTATCGGCAATGATTTAGCAACCTTGTCACTTGGCTGACGTTGTTTTTGATTGAAAATTCAATTGAAAATTCTTTTGAAAATCTGCATCATCGATATTAACACCTTCTAATGACGTTTCAAATATTTCTTGAATAAATTGTTGCTTGCTTTCAAGTGAGATACAATGTGTTTGAATCTCATCAAAACGTTTTGAAAGCGAAGAATATGAATCTTGAAGCATTAAAAATTGAGCGCCAGATTCGTGACAAGTACTATCTACCACATTATCCACAGATTCAACATTATGCACAATAGAATCATTATCAACACTTTTATTCACACAGACGGAAACTATATCATGAGACATCACTTGTTTCAGAAGCTGATCATTTTGGCGTGAAACTCGTTCTATTTCAAGTAAACTGTTTCATAAGCATCATCCATTTCATTGCAAACACGTTTAACTTCTTCTATTTCCAAACGCAAATCTTGATCAAGATTACTAAGACAAGCTTTAACATTCTTTACAAACGGAACAATTTCGTCTCAAAACACAGCTCTAGTGTGCTCAAAGTTCCATTCACCTTCCGTTATGGCCGTGGCCGTCGTACATTCCAAAATGACCTTGTCAAAATCGGCTAAGTGTTGGTGTACCGCTTTTAAGTTAACGGACGCCTTACTTACCGGTGGAATTAACTTCGTTAAATCCGTTTTGACAAGTGTAGGAGACGTACTAGGAGGGTTTTCATTTGACAAACTTCGTTAATTCCTTTTGTATGCGAATACGTGTCTTTTTAGAAAGTTGATCTTTATTAAACTTATCATAATCAATCGTATGGAATTTTGAAAGCATTTTAGAATGAGTTTCTTCCGCAAGTGAGTGTGTCTCCTCAGTACTACGAACAAAAGGTTCTTCTTTCGATTTGCCAATTAGGGTCATATCATAAAGACACGGAATATATTCCTGAGCTTGTTTTGCATAACCGGGATTAGGTGGTAAATCTTGAAGACGCTTAAGTTCGAGTTCTTTAAATGATTTAGTTAAAAGATGAACATTTTCTGTGGAAGCGTATTGTTTTAAAAGCTGTTGTTCTTTGAATTTAAGAAGTTAGGTAGCATTAATTTCTGATTCAAACTTTTTAGACTCGAGAGTTTCGAAATCCATTTTAAGTTTCTGAAAATCATTGACACCCGACTCTTTTGCTTTTAATTCATTGGAAAGATTAGCTTTTAATTATTCTATTTCTTTCAAGTGTTCAATCTTTTCAAAACGAAATTGGTCAAATTCAGAACATGTTATTTTCTCTGCTTGAGGGACCATTTCAAAAGTTTTGACCTTTTCATTATGCAACGCAAGCTCAGCAATTAGGGTGGAATTCGTATCTACGGATTGTTCGAGAGCCATATGCATTTGATCAATAATATGTTTAGGTACCATGACCCAATCATGTTGAGCATAAGATTCCATACCCGTCGTAGCATTTGGTTGAGGTTCACTCAAATGTGTAGGATTGGGTACCACATCATTTGAATTACTAGTTCCCGAATGTTGTTCGAGGTTGTCATTTTCATTCCCAACTTGATGTTGGTTATCATCATTACCAAGATTGGTTGTGGTGGGTACCTCACTGATGACATCAGAACCGTAGTGATAGAGATTAGCAACGAGAGCAGCTTGGGCAGAGTGAATGTCATCACAATCTGAGTCATATGTGTCAAGATCATCTGCTTGATAAGCTGCATTAGAAGTAGAAACGACTGCAATGCCTTCATTATCTGCTTCCCCTGCGTCTGCAAGAAATGCTAACTCTTTTGAATCCAAAATCTTTCCCTTAGACTGAGCATCGACCAGTTACATCTTCTCACAAAACCACGTTGCATCCCTTCTCCTTTTTGGCTGAGTGCATTCTCTAGCCATATGACCTTGTCCTCTACAATTGTAGCAAGTCACAACATTTTGTGGACCAACAGTGCTTCCATTTCCATTAGTTTGAGAATTTACAACTTGAGCATTCACGGTCCTTGTAGGAGGTCCATATGAATTTTGCCTTCCCTGAATAGGTTGCACTATTACTTGACCATCTTGAACAGTAGCTTGTTGTCGAGGATTTGAAGAGGTGCGAAGCTGATTGTTTGTTGGTGGAAATCCTCTAGTTGCAACAAGTTTTGACAAGTAGGCAATGAGATGGTTTAGAACATCAGCTGGCGTATAATTTGGAGTAAAGACCGGAGCTTGGATTGGTGTAAGTTCATTGGAGTAGAAAGTTTGTGCTGGTTGTGTTTCTATTGGGAAATATCCTTGGTGAGGAGTATAGCCCATTGGATAAGTGTTGGCTTGTGATGGTGATGTCTGATATGGTGGTTGCTGTGGAAAAGATTGTTGATGAACACTTTGTTGAAATGCTTGTTGTGGCATCATTGGTGGTTAATAAGATGGTTGTTGTGGTTGCTGATAGGTGTGTGGTGGTGGTTGCTGCAAGTATGATGGTTGTTGATAAGTATAAGCCATGTTTTGTTGAGAAGCATACATGGCAAGTGGATTATGAACTTGAGGTTTAGACAACCGAGCCTCGATCACATGGCATTCGTGTTGTTGATGAAAAGCTTGAAGTTGATCCACATTGGTGTTATGCAAGTCCTTAGCCAATTTAACATCCGTCACGTACTTTTTCCATTCTGAAGGAAGTGTGTTTAAATACTTGGTGTTCAACTGAAACGTAGGAATTGCCATGCCATATATATTAAGCTCATTCAACAATAGGGTAAATCTCAGATAGTAATCATTGAGAGTCTCCCCTGGCACATAGGCAAACTTATCAAAAGTATCATAAAGCTTACACTCTCGTTCTTGTTTAGTTAACGAGGTGCCTTACATTAGAACACGAATTCTATCCTATAACTCTTTGGCAACTTTATGTTTGCTGACGAGTTTGTAGACATCTGGAGGAAGGGCTTGGAGAATGATGTTTGTAGCATACTTATCACATTTGTCTTGAATCTTCATATCTCCAGTTAATTCACCCTTTGTGCGAGGACGAGTAACTGTACCTTTCGTCACTGTACCATAATCTAATGGTCCATTGAGCACCGATGCCCAAATGAGATGTCCATTCTCTTTGTTCAACATGTAAAGTTCCATTCGGGAAGTCCAATCCTCGTACATAGACTTCTCCAACATTGGTGGACGATTATCCGTACCCGAGAGGATGGACTTATCCGTAAGAGATGTGTACTCCATTTCGATAAGTTAAGATTTACAAAGTTGATCGGTCAATGAAACAATGTAAATGTATTTGTTGTTGTGTGTTAACGCCGAGAAATAATGTTGAAATCCCCTAAATTATGTTCTCGATAAACCAAAAAATCCAAGTCAAAATTAAACACGTTTTTGAAAAAATGTTGGATCGCAACACTTGATCGCAGTGGGGATCGTACTCAGGTCGCACTCGTGGATCGTACTCTATGATCGTATTTAGATCGCACTCCTTGATCGTACTCGGATCGAACTCGGATCTTACTAGTGATCGTACCCAACGATCGTACTCAAATCGTACTGGTGATCTCACTCACTATGATCGCACTCAGATCGTACTAGTGATTGTACTCCTTGATCATACCCAACGATCGTACTCTGATCGCACTCGTTTGATCGTACCCAACGATCGTACTCAGATCGCAACGAGTGATCGTACTCGTGATCCCAACGAGTGATCGTACTCGTGATCGCAATGAGTGATCATACTCGTGATCGCAACGAGTGATCGTATTATGTGATCGTGCTATTGGATCTTAAGTAGAAACCCAAGGTTTATGCGATCACAATACACAGATCGTACTATGAATCCCACTTTTCTCGGACAGTACAATAACACAACAAATTCGATATTCTAAGCCTAAAAATGAATCAAACACCCAAAAATTTTGTGTTTTCAACCAAAATACCAATACCAAATCACTATAACAAGTAACTAGATGAAGTATATCAAGATTAAATCATAAAAACACAAAAACAAATATTTGGTTCGTGTGATTTTGGATCAAAATGGCCGAGAGAATCAAGAACACAAACACAAAAACCAAACAATCATCCCATGGCTCTTGATACCATTTGTGGGATATGTAAATCTAGCTTATGTTTTAGAGAGAGAAAGAGATAGAAACTTGGTAGAATCAAACACACTTCTAGAGAAAGAAATGAAAGAACTATGTGTAAAATTATGATGAATCCACACCCTCTCCATCTAAGGAGAGGGTTTATATACCTAAGCCTTGTGATGGGCTTGGGCTTACAATATTGTGCCGGACTACACATGTTGTAGGCTAGGCTTGGCCTTGTTTGTTTAATAAAGATATCTAGACTACGAACTACTACTTAATATATTGTCGGAGTGACCGAATCTTCCTAAATATGTAAATACGTATTTCCAACAACTTGTGCCCTTAAGGTTAGTATAAGATTTGTCTTTCTCTCTCCCCCTCTCTCTCTCTCTATGTATTTTCATCGTGTTAGCTAACTCAACTGTAACGACCCACTTTGATAAGAAGGCCGTTACATGATAATTATGGCGTGTCATCAAAGCATGCAAGGTAATATGTCTTAAAAAAATGACAAATAAAGGGAAACCGAAATCAAACATCGGCTTCCAAACATAAGCCCTAAACATGCATAAATTGTAAAACCTGCTTAAAAATACCATTAAATTAAAACTTTTTTTATTTAATTTATTCATGACAAGTAACTACGTATATTTAATACGTCATGACAAGATATGACACGAAATTTAAAATCCATAAATACACGACAAATAATAACATATATTTTATTTACAACACGAAAAGTATATAATTAATGCACGATAAGTATTTACGTACAATTAATATTTCATGACATGATATAATAACATGAACTGAAAATACTAATTTACAATACACGGGAATTAATAAAACACGAAGAAAATAAATAGTGGGCTACATGTTTAAATCTTACGAAACTAACAAGACAAAAAGGCCCAAAGCCCGGTCCACTATGATAACCAAAAGAAACATACGTGTGTTTCTTTTCCCACTTTTAAAAAAATCAGAAAATAAACAAAACCCTAAAAAAGGTATATGGCCGCCGACTACCATAACGAGAACAAGGGAAAAAAAGTTGATTTTGTTCTTAGATGTTACATATCCACCATGTATCCCTTATATACTGGTAATTGAGAAGTTATCAAATTCTTGCATAAGAACAATCTTCTTTATCTTCTTAGATTTGTCATTGCCCCCAAATCTAAGTTTTATAGCATCCCACATAGCTTTAGCATCCTTATAATGATGAAAGCTTGGTAGAATGACTTCTGAAAGAGCCATAGCCAAAGCAGTTCTGGCTTTTCTCTCTCTGATCTCTGCTTGTACCTCATCAGCAGTCACAGAAGGTAGAGCATAGCATGTACCGTCTAGAAACCAGTGTAGCTTCTTTGGTGTATTCCCATTCTTGATAACTCGCCACACAGTGTGATCTGTGTGATTCAAGTAATGTTCCATCTGCATAGCCCATGTCTCATAATTGTCACCTTTGAGAACGGGGAGTTTAACAGCAGATAAAGTATGATAAGGTGTTGTTGTAGAGGTAGCTACAGCATTCACGGCTTGAACACCTTGTACTAGTGCAGGATGTACAACTTGTGGCTGTCCCTGTGGTATAGGATCAGGGTCTTGAACATCATCCAAGTGAGCATCATTACCTTATGGTTGAGACATTGAGTTTTGGTGTGTGTGGAGTGTTTAGGGTTGTGCTCTTCTTTTTCAAAGTTTCTCAAAAAGCTCTGATACCACTTGTTGATCCCTTTGGTTGGATCTATATTCTGTTAAGAATTAGTATAGTAGTTTGTAATCAAACTAAAACACTTTGAGCACTCTTACTAACACTAAATAAGTTATGCAGAATCTAACTTATAAAGCACAGAAGAACAGAATTACTTTTAACTATTCGATTCTCTTATTAATCGACTTGAATGAGGTACATGAAAGACATTGTACCTATGTTCCTTTTATAGAGTAAGGAACCCTAGAAAACTTAGAATATTCTATAAAGATAACTATATCACAGACGATATATTATCAATATTCTAACTATTTAAGTATATCACATAAGATATACTCTAACTATAACTATGACATATCTTATACAAAGATATATTCGTCCTAATCAATATAGCAGTACTTACTTTATAAGTAGCAGTACTTACTATGTACCGCGTTAACACTAACGGTACTTACATAACACTAACAGTACTTCAGTTATACTAACGGTACTTGACACTTAACAAATAATTGCCAACAGGGTTTAGACATGATTGCTTCAAACATACTACCCATTCGATCTTAAAATTTTGATTGCCTTTTATCCACTTTTAACAACTCTTGCTTAATCTCATGTTGACCTTGTTCCATCTTTTGTTGATTTTGTTGAAGACGTTGAACGTTTCCTTCCATTTTATTAGCATGAGTTTTCAATTCATTAGCAAGTTCGTTGTTAAACTCGTTTTTCAACTCGGATCTTAAGCTAATCATCTCACATTGCATGTTATCAAACTTAACATCATTTGCCTTTGCATAATTCAAAAATTCTCCTTGAAGATTTTTAGTGTGATCATTTTGAAAACCTTGTGTAGTATTTTGAAAATCACGGTTTTGGTTTTGATTTTCACTTGCCCATTGTTCCCACTTTGGTAATTACCCTTGTTGTAGTTACGTTGATTGCCTTGATAACCACCACTTTGATTGTTATTTAGATAGTTGTTAGCATTTTGATTTTGGGGAGCTTGATTTGGGCGGGAACCTTGGCCGTTTTGGTTGTAAGTTCCCGTTGCTACGCAAGCACTCGAAGTGTTACCACCGGCGTTAATGCACTCAGAAAAATCATGAGCTCCACCACAAGATATACAACTCTTTTCAACCGCTTTAACCGATGCGGAATTCAAAGCATCTTGTGCTTTCCAGTGTGTCATACGCGTCGAAAATCTATCGAAAAATCGATTATCCTCATTAGCTTCATCATGCAAGGCATTCATGTTACGAGACGATGAACCCATATTGGCAACACTCGGTGTGTTACGAGGGTTATAAACCTTAGATCTATTCTCGATAATCTTTAAAGCTTCATCGATCGTTTTGCACAAAAAATTACCACCCGCGGTGGCATTCAAATAGTCTCGTTCATGATCGTTAAGCCCATTATAAAAAGTATCAATTTTATGTAATTCCAAAAAATCATGGTGAGGACATTCATGTAACATCTCCTTAAATCGTTCCCATTCCATTGAAAAACTTTCATTAGAACGTTGTGTAAACCTTGAAATCTTATTTTTCAAATGTTTTGTCTTAGATGGTGGAAAAAATTAGTTCACAAACTTAGAGACGAGATCACCCCATGTCAAAATCGAATTTGGCGATTCTTTCTCGAGCCAAATTTTTGCGAGTCCATCTAACGAGTATGGAAACAACATCATCTTAATGGCGTCATGTGGAACATCCTTTAACTTGCTTGTTGCGGGGAGACGATTTAAATTCCGTATGTGATAATGCGGGTTGTCTTTTTCATGTCCGCGAAACTTGTTTGCTTGAAGCATCGACATTAAACCCGTCTTAGTCTCGAAATTCTCCACAAGGATAGCGGGAATCACAATAGCTTCTCCAAAACCCTCGGTGGGTGCTTGAAGCAACTCCATCATAGTACGACTATCCATAGTGACTATTGGTTCTACAACGGGTTCGACAATTGGAGGTTCTTCTGCAATCAAATGATCTTGATTTCCTTGGTTTTGACGACGTTTGCGAGCTCGTTTTTCTTGATTACGAGTTTGCATAAACGTGACGTAGAACGTGGAGGTGAGCAAAGAAGATTCTTTTGGGTGTTTTGTTGATTTTCAAATTTTTTTTGTGCTTTTGATTGTTTTTTTTTATTTTGTGTGAATTTGTAGACAACAATCTACCAAATCTCTCCTCGAATCAAACTCTTGATTAAAGGAGCCTCAAAAGAATGAAAACGATCACATCGACTGAACGCCTTCGATTGACTTTAGAACTTTGGTGAAAACCAAATTGTTCAAGAGGGTTTAGTCACAAAGAAACCAAGCAAATATATATGATACGTAATAATACTTTGGCGGCAAAACCCTCTATTAGCCTTTTTTTCTCTCAACACGCACAAGCAAGCGGGGGAAATGAGGCGGCGCGAAGCACTTAAGAGCCTTTTTCCCTTAGGTCGTGAAATACAACCGCCTTATACCCACCTTATAGTTTGTATTGATTAAAATCAAGCTTCACGAAAGTATTTATCTATTTTGCCCTTTTTCTTTTGTTTGAGATTCAAATACAATAATTAAGACATCAAATCCTAATTAAGGTTGTCTTTTCACACTTTTGGGATATTTTGTATTAGTTGTGATACATATACAATATAGTAATAATATTTCCCAAGAAAAAGGAAAAAAAAACCATAATACGTGTTAATAGATTTCTATTTAACACAAATACTATTTATGGTTAGATACTAAAGACAAAATATACAAATTAATCATGACACACCTCCCCGGCAGCGGCGCCAAAATTGATTGTGGTAAAATACGACCTTTTAGGAAAACGGCGTAAATGCGGTAAGTATTAAACAAATGATTTAGGAAAATCAAGTGTTAACCCAATGGTTAAAGTTCGTTTCCCAAGGAGGTTTATTGTGTGTGAATAACTTGTTTGATTTTGGATTAATATGAAAGAAATAAAAGATGAGAAATAAGAATGACGGATACGTTAAAACTACACTACGACGATAAAATGTAAAACCGTAAATAGTGACAAAATAAAAATTAATTCTAAAAATTCCCAAAAATTTACCAAAATAACTAAAAATCAAAATAGGGTTTAAAAATGATCAAAACTTTTTCAAACCTTTTATTTAATTAAATATTAATTTTTAAATGCTAATTAAATCCCTAAAAATCATAATAACTAATAAAAAGCCCAAATTAGGATTTTTCAATTTGTAAAACTCTAAAATGACTTAATTAAACTAAAAACTATTTTTATGAAATTTAAAACCACTTAAAACCATTTAAAATGAATTAATCTAAAAATAAAATATTAAAATAATATTAAAAATTCAAAAATTATAAAAATTTCAAAAAACTTGCAAACTAGTTTATTTTGACCTAAAGAAACAGAAAATGAAATTGAAATTGCCAAAATACCCCTATTGGGCCCCCAAATGAGCTAAAAACAAAAACAATCAACCTTAATGGGCTTTTTAGCCTAATAAAATCAAACTCAACCAAATAAGCCCAAAATCACCAATCTGACTCAAAATTCAATTTTAAGCATAAAAGTCTAAAGGCCCAAAAGCCCAAAAGCTGAAAATGTGTTTATCACAGCTTAATAAGTCAATAGCTTATTCTTAATGGGCCAATAAGCCCATTAAGCTATAAGCCAATGCCATAAGCTCTGCTTGAACACACAACATTGTATTGAGATTCTAAACCATTTTGCAAAACGAAATTTTTAGAAGTATTTAAAGTGATGGTCATATAATATAGAGAGGTGATTTGCACACTCTCAAAAGTTATTGGCACACTCAAATTATGTGTACTATGACATTTATACCCTTAATAATTATACATTCCACTAAGTGATTTAAGGGTATAAATGACAAAACATCCAACATTTGGAGTGTGCCAATAACTTTTGAGAGTGTACAAATCACCTCTCTATAATATATCGTTGCGAAGCTCGTGGAAAATGCTACTTAACGTTGTTGAGTGTTCTAGCATAATGTTATGTATGTAACGGGAATTAGTCCCGAACTCACAAATGAGGAAGGCCTTCCATACATTGGACGTGTAGTATAAAAGGCCCAAGGCACCTCATTTGTGGGGTGTGTTTTCCATTTCATAGTTTGTAGAGAGAGAAACATTTGTCTTTCTCTCACTAGGACATCACAACCTTTTTGTTTTCTCTTTATTCTTCATCTAATCTAATCTTTATTTTTGGTTTTAATCTTGTTCTTCATCATCTCTATTTCTTGTTCTATAAGTCGTGTGTTACATCCTACAAGTGGTATCATTCACCAAGGGATTCGTGGATAGCTCTTGGGTGTTGTCCTTGTTTTTCTGGTGTTTCGTAATTCATATATCTTCTAAGTTGTTGTGGTAGTGATTTTGTATACTCACTTTGGCTAAAAACACAAAAGTTTTTGGTATTTTGATCATTTTTTGGCTTAAAATCTCGAATTGGTTGGGTTTTGTCCGAGAAAAGTGGGATTTTGGTACTATTCCGACATGTTTTATCGGAAAAGGGTTATATATTCCGACGGATATTCTGACAGAATTCCATCGGAAAAGGGTTTCTTCATTCCGATAGCCATTCCGATAGGTATTCCGATAGTACATTCCGACAGGCATTCCAATAGTATATTCCGACAGAGCATTCCGACAATGCATTCCGACAGGTTTTCCGACAGACATTCCGACAGGGTATTCCGACAGGGTATTCCGATACCATTCCGATAGATCATTCCGATCCACATTCCGATAGAATATTCCGATGCGCATTCCGATGGAAATTTTGTTCGACTATTTTTTAGACTTAGCCACCATCTAGACTAGTCCCGGCACATAGTTTACACGAAGAGTTAAAGTTTTTTAGGTCAAGTAAAATCAAATTTTTTCCCTACTAGTTTTTGGCTATTTCTAACTCAATTTCAAAATTTGGCGATACAAAATTTTCCAGCTTACCGTTTTGTCGGTCTGAGGAATTTATTGTCAGACTGAAAAAAATAAATAATAAATAAATAAAAAAAATCGGAAGTTTCGGAATTTCAACAACAACACACGCTTTCTACGAATTGATATCCTGTTTTTCACACGACTTCTATGATGACGTCTCAACAAGATATTTATACTGTGGGTACTGAGAATCGTCCACCCGTGCTTACCAAGGAGAACTACAATACATGGGCTAGTCATCTCCTTCGTTAAGTAAAATGTAAACCTTTGGGAAAGTTGATTGTCAACTCGATTCAAAAGGGTCCGTATGTTAGAAGAACAATTATTGTGCCTGGGGACCCCACGAATGCTAACCCAGTGGCTGACTCTAGTCATGAGCAAACGGAGGAAGAATTAACTGAAGCTGAATCCAAACAACTCGACGTTGATGATCAAGCAATTCAAGTCATTCTTATGGGACTTCCTAAAGATGTTTATGCTGCTGTCGATAGTTGTGAAACCGCACACGAGATGTGGCTTAGGATTCAGAAAATGATGAAGGGCAGTGAAATCGGTTTACAAGAAAAGGAAACTAAGTTGCTTCGTGAATGGGAGAAATTTACGTCTACTGAAGGGGAACAAATTGAGCCTTATTATCATCGGTTTTCAACCCTGATGAACCATCTTAGAAGAAACAAACATGAACCTGCACAAATTGCTGCCAACATCAAATTCCTTGATAATCTTCCTTCTGAATGGCCACGATATGTCACTGTTGTCAATCAAACCAAGGATCTTCATGTCGTGGACTACACTCATGTATATGATTACTTGAAGATGAATCAAGATGAAGCTAACGAAGTTAGGGCTGAAAGATGTGCCAAAACCCAAGATCCATTGGCTTATATGGCAAACTCTCCATCATCTATGTCATATCCCATGGTACCCTACCATCAACCCTCATCAAGTAACTTCCTACCACAACAACAACAACAACAACAACAACTCACCTCTTATGGATATCAACTTCCTACTGCTGTGAATTACATACAACATCCCATTGCCTGTTTTGATGACATCACCGATCCTACTCATGCGATTAATACTGGTCTTGCACTTCTCGCAAAGGTATTCAAATTTACCATTAACCCCACCAACAACAATCAGAGAATCTCCTCGAACACTAGAAATAGGCAGATTGCTTAACCTTTCATGAATGCGAATCAAGATCGCCAATTGGTAGTTGATGGGAACACGGGGACACAATATGGTCAGAATACAGGGCAGACGGTTGGGAATGCAAGAAATCAATATGGACAAATCAGTGGTCTGAATCCAAATGTTCCGAATGCAGGTAATCAAAATGGGTTAATAGTTGTGCCAGCGGTTGGTAATCAAATGGCATTGTGGCTGCAAGGGCTGAGAATACTGGTACGGGAAATGGAAACAACAATCGTGAGGTTCAGTGCTACAACTGCAGGGGATTTGGTCATTATGCTCGAGATTGCACAGACAAAAAGAAGAGGGATGCTGCTTATCTTCAGACTCAACTTCTCATAGCACAAAAGGAAGAGGCAGGGATTCCACTTCAAGCTGAGGAATTTGATCTTATGGCTTCTGCAGCAGAATATGACGAGGAAGAAGAGGCGAATGCCAACTACATCTTGATGGCAAACTTACAACAAGCATCTACCTCAGGAATGCATGATCATAATGCTCCTGTCTATGATTCAGACGGTCCCTCTGAGGTACATCCACGCTTTGATGATAATGATATATATAGTACGTCTAATCAGGAGGAGGAGTATACTAAGATGCTTGAGCCCTACATCGAGACACACGGGGATCAAACGAACAATAGTAATATTAGTTCGAATGAGCCCAGTGTGGACCTCAGTGTGGATCAAGTTGCCCAGCCTACAAACCTTCCTGATGCGACTCTTGCGTATTATAAATCTCTATTTGATAAGCTTGCTAAGGATGTTGACCATGCTACGGTGGTTAATAATAAGTTTGGAGAAACTAATGCCAAGTTTACCACTGAGCTTACGGGATATAAGGAACGGGAAAAAAGTTTTGAAATTCATGAGACTAAAATTAAAGAACTTGAACAAGCTCATGCTACATCGGTTTATCAAGAAAAATGCACCACTAAGAAATTAAATGCCTTACACTTAAGTAGTGCTAAAAAGATAAGCGAATTGAATGATGAAATTGCCTCTCTTAATAAAAAAACTTTCAACTGAAAAATCTATTGTTTCTGATTTAAAAGAAGAAAGGAAAAAGCTGAAATATGATTTCAAAATTCGAGAAGATGGGCTTCTTGAGGATTTTTGCAAAGCTCAGGATAGGATTAGAGAATTAGACAACCTTTTAGTAAAACGTGGCCAAACTATACAGACGATAAATATGCTAGCACCAAAAGTGAATGAGATAAATTACATTAGATACAAATTGCCTTTAGGTTGTCCTCTTCCTCCTAATCTCGGATACCTTAAGCAAGTTCAGGCCACTAATGAAACTTTATATAATGGTAGTGTGCTCTTGTCTGATGAGTATGATCCTCCTAGTGTGCATGATTCTGAGGAAACTATTGATCTTGTAGTAGAGACTCGTTTAAGAATGAAAAAGCTTGATAAAGAAGTGACATCCGTTTATTACCCGAAAGTTAATCCTCCAACTGTTTTTGTTTGGTTTAAAACGAGTACTGAAATGCTTTTGCTCCCAAGTGAGGAATTGTCTGATGACACTCCTAAACCGAGTATCACACGCCGATTTCTAAACGAGCTTAAAGATAACTTTGTCATCCTTAAACGTGTGGTTAATTCCAAAATCACTGGAGGAAATTTTACATCACCTGTTCAGATTGAGGTTCAGAAGATTCTTCAAAATGATATTAATCCGATTATTAATCAAGTTGATGCTCGGTTAGGCAATTTGGAAAACGCTTTTCTAAAAGAATTAGTCAACTTTGTTGAAGACTTTAAATCTTTGACGAAGGAAGCTGATGAATCTCTTGATAAAATCAATGTTTTGCAAAACGATCTTGAACGCTTCTCTAAAGCACGTGATTGTATTGATAGTAGCCCTGTTGAGTTAGGTACCTCTATGTCGCATAATGAAAACCTCCAAACTGAGCTTGATCTTATGAAAGAGAAAATGGAATCTTATGTCATTAAAAAGGATAAAGAATTCACCGATCTTTGGAATAAATTTATCAAAAAATGTGATGAATGCAAATATGACAAGATTTCTTACGAAAAAGCCTACAATGAAATGCAATAAAAAATCGTAAGTTTAACAGCTCAGTTGGGAGGTGCTCAGGGAACCAATCTGGCTTCTTAAGGGTTAGAGAATGTCAGTGATGGAAATGTTCATAAACTTAAGGCTAAAATTGCAGATTTAGAATCTTTTGTTGTTTCATATAAGCGGGCTGTAGAACAAAGTAAGTCGGTCTATCAGAAACTTATTGATAAAATCTGTGAGAACTAGAAGTTAAAAGCCTTATTAAAAGATACGACTTCTGAACCTAGTACGATTCAAACACCAGCAACCTCGGGACCCACTCGTATTGATGTGACACCTTTTCCCAAGGTTTTTGGAACGAAAACTGATGTGATTGCCCTAGGAATGTTTCGTGTTAGTTCTCCCTCTGTGTCTAGCAAACAACGTAAAGCAAGCGTTAGGACAAAACTGGCCACTATAAATCAACCACAAGTCACTGATTTAAAAAGTGTTAATTCTAATTGACGCGTGTCTTCTTCTACAGGAATAAACAACTACACTAAGAGTAGAAGGCCACAGCCTACAAGTAATACAAGGAATGATAGGGTCCCTTTTGTCTCTAGAAGTAGTCGCCCCAAGATCAATAATGCGTTAGTAGAAGAACAGCCTAGGAATTTACCGCTTTTTAATTATAATCAGAAACTTAATTCATCTGAGTGTAATGACTTTAAGCTTGCTATTCGGAATGAAAAATCTAAATCTAAAGTTATTTGTGCTAAATGTATTAAAGGTTTCTTTACTGTCAGTCATGATGCTTGTGGTTTGACTATGAATGGTTTGAATTATGGTGGTTACACTCGAATTGACAAGCTGTCAGTCAGTGAACAACAACGCACTCCTAAGGCTAAGGTGTATGTTTCAAAAAGTACGCACGTAGGGTCCACAGAAAGTCTTGCCAATCCTAGTAGCCCTAGATTCACCTCTAAATGGTTGCCTACTGGTAGAAATTTTGACTATAGTGGCAAAATTATCGACACTAGTAGATCTCATACTGACAGTGAAATGTCAGTATGTGATATGGCTTAATTATCATCTAACCCTACAGGAACCTATTTCATCGGTTGCCAAAATATTTTCTTCTCTTATCATTGGCCGGCTGTTGAAATTTGTCTCTGGTGCGCGGACTCGGGCTGTTCCAAACATATGACTGGGAATCGAAGCCTTCTCAAGAACTTTGTATGGCGTTTCATGGGAATTGTTCGATTTGGAAATGATCATTTTGCGGTAATTCTAGGCTATGGTGATCTTCATTGGGGAAATATAATCATCACCAGAGTCTCTTTTGTTAATGGCTTGGGACATAATTGGTTCTCGGTTGGGCAATCTTGTGACTCGGACTTGGAGGTTGCTTTCAGAAGTCATACATGTTTTGTAAGAGATCTTGAAGGAATTGATTTGTTGAAAGGAAATCGTACCACCAACCTTTACACCATTGATCTTTTTTAAATGTCTAATGCTTCTCCAATTTGTCTCATGGCCCGGTCCACTTCAACAAAGTCATGGTTATGGCATCAAAGGTTATCTCTTCTCAACTTCGATGCCATCACCCAACTTGCGAAAAAAGATCTCGGTACCGGTCTTCTAAAGTTTAAATATACAAAAGACCATCTTTGTCCTTCTTGCGAGCAAGGTAAAAGTAAGAAGAAACCTCACAAACCCAAACCTGTTCCCAACTCAACGAATAGGTTACATCTCTTACATATGGATTTGTGTGGTCGAATGAGAATCAAAAGCATTAATGGAAAGCGGTATGTCCTAGTAATTGTGGATGATTATTCTCGTTACACATGGGTTCATTTTCTTGCTTCAAAAGATGAAGCCCCTGATGTAATTATTAACTTCTTGAAGAAAACATCAGTACTACTGCAAACCCCTGTCATTATTATGAGAACGGATAACGACACATAATTCACCAATCAGAAACTGAAAGCTTACTTTGACGAAGTTGGGATCTCTCATTAAACTTCGTCTGTAAGAACTCCAGAGCAGAATAGAGTTGTGGAACGGAGGAATCGTACGTTAGTTGAAGCTACTCGGACGATGCTTCTCTCCTCCAGTGCACCGTTATTCCTTTGGGCTGATGCCATTGCAACTGCATGTTATACTCAAAACCGCTCCATTATTCACACCCGATTCAACAAAACACTTTATGAGATCATTAATGGACGAAAACCGGATATATCGTTTCTACATGTATTCGGGGCTCTTTGTTATCCAAAGAATGATCGTGAAGGTATCGGTAAACTTGGACCTAAAGGTGATATTGGCTTTTTCATTGGTTATTCTTCAACTGCTTGTGCTTACAGGGTTTATAATCGAAGGACAAGAAAGGTAATGGAGACAATGAATGTTACCTTTTATGAACTCTCGGGTATGGCCTCTCAACATAAAAGTTCACATCCCGAGCTTCAAGGTTAGACTTCTAGACACGTAAGTTCAGGACTCGCGCTTCAATTTGCACCGTCAGCAATCTCATCGTTACAACCATTAGAACGTGACTTGGAAGTTTTATTTGGGCCAATCTATGATGAATATATGGAGGGTCCCTCGTCATTTGGTGTTCCTTAAAATTCCACGGCTACACCTGCTACATTAGTTCAAGAACCACCGAGTGCATCTACACCAACGACATCTACGTCTGCACCATCTACGTCAACCTCAACCATATTGCCTCCAAATATTCCACCCACTTCTCTGACTGCTGATGCAACTCAACAACATTCTCAGCAAATTCCTAATCATGTTCATTTTTAGAATGAAATAGTTGCTGAAAACGTAAACAATGCGATGCTCAACGAACATGAGTTTGTTAATCCATTTGCGGCTTCCACAAGTTCTACTCTGCCTTCAACACCATATGTGGATTCGTCGAGCTCGCATCAAGTTTCTCATACACTTCCACATGAACACAAATGGACTAAGAATCATCCTTTGGTTCAAGTGATTGACAATCTCTCACGACCAGTCTCAACACGAAATCAGCTGCGTACCGACGGTGATATGTGTATCTATGCACTATAAGTCAGCACAATGGAACCAGCAAGTGTGAAAGAAGCAATGACTGATGCATCAAGGATTGAGTCTATGCAAGAAGAACTCAATCAGTTCATCCGGCTTGATGTATGGGAGTTAGTACCTCGACGGACAATATTGATCCCCTTACTCTGAAATGGTTATTAAAAAACAAGATGGATGAGGAGCAAACGATCATTAGGAACAAGACTCGATTAGTCGTGAGAGGTTATAAACAACAGGAGGGAATTGATTTCGCAGAATCCTTCGCCCCGGTTGCTCGAATGGAAACTATTAGGATTTTCTTGGCATACGCGGCACACAAATCATTCACTGTGTATCAAATGGACGTGAAGACGGCTTTCTTGCATGGGCCGTTAAAAGAAGATGTGTATGTATGTCAACCTAAAGGTTTCATCAATACCGAACATCCAAGCCATGTCTACAAGTTGAAAAAGGCAATTTATGGTTTGAAACAAGCACCCAGGGCATGGTACGACGAATTATCATCATTTCTTCTACAAAATCACTTCAGAAAAGGAACCATTGATCCAACGTTGTTTATCAAGCACTACGGCAACGACATCTTAGTGCCTCAGGTCTATGTAGATGATATTGTAATTGGTTCTACTAACCCAAAATATTCCAGATTTTCCTACCTTATGAAAAGTCGATTCGAAATGTCCATGATGGGGGAAATGACATTCTTTCTTGGTCTCCAAGTTCACCAATCCCCCCGTGGTATTTTCATAAATCAGTCCAAGTATGTGCATGAGATTCTAACGAAATTTGGCATGGAAAACTGTGATCCTATTGGTACTCCAATGGACACTAAACACAAGCTTGATATGGATAAGAAAGGGACATTTGTAGATGCTACAAAATACCAAAGTATGATCGGGTCCCTTATGTACTTAACCTCAAGCAGACCGAACATTGTGCATGCTACTTGTTTATGTGCTCGGTACCAGGCGAAGCCAACCGAGAAGCACCTCAAGGAGGTTAAAAGAATCTTTCGTTATCTCCGGGGAACCATTAACATGGGTCTCTAGTATACGAAGGATTATGGTTTTAATCTCACTGGTTTTCAGATGCCGACCATGCAGGGTGTCATGATACATTCAAAAGCAGTTCCGGTAGAGCACAATTCTTAGACGAGAAGCTAGTGAGCTGGTACTCAAGAAAACAAGACTGTACGGCATTGTCCACCGCGGAAGCAGAATATGTGTCTCTATCCGTGTGTAGTGCTCAAGTCCTTTGGATAAGAACACAACTAACGGATTATGGCTTTTACTTTAACAAAGTTCCTATTTATTGTGATTCACAATCAGCCATAGCCATATCCTGCAACCCGGTCCAACACTCCAAGACCAAGCACATAGCTGTCCGATTCCATTTCATAAAGGAGCATGTGGAAAAGTAACGATCAAACTGTTCTTTGTCAAGACGGACTACCAACTAGCCGACATCTTCACCAAAGCTCTTTCTCAAGAAAGATTTGAATTCTTGGTTCATCGACTTGGTATGTGTAGTTTCACTCCAGATGAACTTGAACGTCTTGCACATTCGCAGTAACCTTGTATATATCTATCAGAAAATCAAAATACAAAAATATAAAACCTACAAAAACAAAATAAAAAAGAGAAAATATTTTAAAAATATAAAAAATATTCTTCTCCGACATGTCTCTCAGCATCGATAATATGGACGCACTAAGAAATGTCGCTCAATAACAACACGGGTACGTACATAAAGTTCGAATGAGAGTTCAAATGTTTTCAAAACATGTCTTTCCTACTTTCTTCTCATAATGGCTTATAGTCACATGTCAGACTATAACCCGGTCACAAAGAAAGGAAAGTCTTTGACTTATCCTCAACAACGAGAAATTAATTTTTCTCGGTCATGGGCTTATATCAAAACATTCCAATTTTTAAGCTCATGAACACAAGGATAATGTTCATTTATGTACATTATTCCTTAACAACGGGAAAGTAAGTTTTCTCGGATTTTTGAGCACAATTTTTCAAATTATTTCAAAACTGTGTGCTCATATACTCCCCTAATTTTAATTAGAACTTCTTTTCCAGGGGGAGTACAAACTTTCATGCAAAATTATTCTCTCCATGTTTCATCACTAGTTTCACAAAAATTTCAATGTCATGCAATTTTCGAGGGGGAGAATAGTGATTAAAATGTGTTATCTTGGATAAGATCTTTGATATAAGTTCTTTCTCTTCCTAATATGTGCAAAAACCTTTCCTTTTATGATGCACAAATTTAGGGGGAGCGTTTTGGTGATACAAAAAACCTTCAAGGTGTAAACACTGATTTCATCAACACCATGATTGCTTTTTCAATAGGTTTTTCTGGCTAAGATATCTATACCCTTCAACACATTAATTCACGACGGTATTGGTGTCAAAAGGTGGTTAGGTATTACTCCTTTGATCCAACCAGAACCGGAGGGATCTTCCTATGGACGAATGAAAAAGAAGGGGTTGAAGAATGAAAAAGAAATGTAAGGATAAAGGGTGTAAAGAAAGAAGCCCTCCATACAACTTAGGCAGAAACTGGGTCAATACATCTATTATCAGAATCACTTTGATGATTTCTGATACTAAAGACAAAGCATCATGGACCCAGTGATGCAATGCACAACCCTTCCCACCTACTCAAGCTTCTCTCAAAAGAAGTTTGTTTTATTGTCACAGAGTTCAACTCATTTCTATCAACTTTCTCACTCCAAGATAGTAGATATTGAATAGGTGGCAGTCTGCTCCAGCCTCCGATCACCAAATAAACGTGCACTTATAGAGTCTAGAGCCAACGAGATTCATCATAAAATCTCATTAGGACACTTATTCCATATATCAATTGTTGTTCATCACTAGAACACAAGCGATAATTTACAGAGTCCTACGCTCTATCCTTGTGATATTGCCAGAACATTCAGAGTGATACTCATTAGTATTCACAATGATGAATGTAAATCCTTCTAGTGTTAACATCAAACAGCACTGCGGTAGGTCATATGTAAGATTCACTTGAATTGAACATATGTTAACTGGAAAGCAACAGTGGTTTGATTCTTTTGTGATTCAAACTCATTCCAGGTCTCGACGCAATATCTTTATGATCTTGCCAGAACATTCGGAGTAATACTCCTCAGTATTTACAGTGACGAATGGAAATCCTTCCAGTGTCATCATCAAACAGCACCGCGGTTGGTGACTTGTGAGATTCTATACAAATCTAACTTATGTCAACTGGAAAGCATCAATGGTTTGATTCTTAATTGAATCAAACTTGTTCCAGGAAATTGAATTGACGACTTAATCAGCAGAATGGAACTGCTTGATTCACTCTTTACTATGAACTATCTTTCAAAATATTCAAGTACTGAGAACGGCTACCACAGCCGGAAACCCTGTCAAGGAAGTTCTTTGAACTTACCTAATCACAGGTACAATATTCGTACTGTATAACGGGAAACCGGAGGAATGCAAACGATGGTGTAACTTCAAGAGTCGTAATTCTAGACCACATGCTCATGTAACTGAAGAAAGCTCAAGAACATCCAAAGACAAAGACTTCCGCTATTCAGATGATCAAGGGAGATTGTTAACAAGCTTTCATATCAAATCAAAGTTTGAGTATGTGGGGAAAGACACAAGAACACAAGATGGAAAAGTTTTAAGATTAAGTCAAGGCAAAGATCAAAGATCCAAGATCACAAGTCATGAAAGGAACAATGAAGGAACTCTCAAGATAACGAGTTTCAAAGTCAACAACACCAAAAAAGTGAAGTCACATATTACATGACCACCCCTTAGGGGGAGATTGTTAGAAGTATTTAAAGTGATGGTCATATAATATAACGTTGCGAAGATCGTGGAAAATGCTACTTAAAGGTGTTGAGAGTTCTAGCATAATGTTATGTATGTAACGAGAGTTAGTCCTGA
Source organism: Glebionis coronaria (assembly GCA_025667525.1). Lineage (NCBI taxonomy): Eukaryota > Viridiplantae > Streptophyta > Magnoliopsida > Asterales > Asteraceae > Glebionis > Glebionis coronaria. The sequence continues at coordinate 12,793 of JANFOE010002501.1, read as the reverse complement.
ACTCACAAATGAGGAAGGCCTTCCATACATTATACGTGTAGTATAAAAGGCCCAAGGCACCTCATTTGTGGGGTGTGTTTTCCATTTAATAGTTTGTAGAGAGAGAAACATTTTTCTCTCTCTCACTAGGAAATCACAACCTTTTTGTTTTCTCTTTATGCTTAATCTAATCTAATCTTTATTTTTGGTTTGAATCTTGTTCTTCATCATCTTTATTTCTTGTTCTATAAGTCGTGTGTTACATCCTATAGAAATTCTGAAAAGCTCAAGTAATAAGCCAGAAAGTAGAAAACAACTTTTTCACTAAAAGACAAAATAGTTGGGTTTGAGTTCTAGAGGGTTTCAAAAGCTGATTCTTTTTACAAAAGCTCACAAATAGCTTAACTAAGAATAATCAAAAAGAAAAATCGCAAAAAGTTAAGTAGAATAAGCTATAGAAGCAAATAAGCTGGCTGAAAAAGCCAAATAAGCTAGTTTCCTAGCAAAAGCTTAACCAAAAGATTTGTAACATCTCAAATATGATAATAAGCAAAGAAAAATGAAACCTATCACAAAAAGTAAGTTGTTGCATGTACCAATAAACTGTTATGAAAAATAAGCCAAATTGTGCTTATTTGATCAAAAGTCAAAGTGCTCCAAATGTTTCCAAATTGCCAGGGATTGTTTATGAGCTTGTTATAAACAACTTTTGTGAAGGAATAAAGGCTGAGTCCTTGTGAGTCAAGTGGCCAGTTAGCCAAATGATGACAGATTTTGGACAAATAAGGCCAATAAGCCAGTTGGCTTATAAGGACTTAAGAAGACAATCCAAATAGCCAAATACACTCACAAGCAGCAAAGTAACAAGTATCAACCAACAAAACAACATGACATGCACTAGAATAACAAATGCAAAGCAAAATTGAGGTCGTCACTTTGCTGATGCAAATGACCACTTCAACCAACTTCTATAAGCTCTAGCACACTCAATAAGCCACCAAAATCAAAAAGCAGATATAGCACATATAGCTTATCACCTAAACTCTTTCCAAACTAAAAATCAGACTCTAAATTCAACAAATGAAGATTTTATAGGATCTGATGTATTTGACTAAATTCAAACCAATATTTTCAGATTTTTCCAAAAGTTGCAAAACCTTTTCCAAACCTTAAAACACTTAACCAATGACCAAAACCAGTGACGAATACCTTGTTAAGAGTATCCAAACCCAAAGAACCAAGGGCACAAGGCCACAAGGCCTTTTGATCCCAAAATACAAACAACCTTGTTTTTGTACCTTTTCAAACAAACTCTTGATTTTTAAACACAACCTATTAATTTTATGATTTAAATAGCTTAACTAGGTGAAAACTAACAGATCTCAACAATATAAACAACCACACTAACACAAGAACACCAAATCACATGGCAAATCACATAACAGATTCAATATCAATATTTTTTAGAGGGAACATAAAGAGAATCAATACCTATCCTCCACAACTTCCTAGGAGGATCAGCTATGCTCCTTGGACCACTCTCAACAGCTAGATATTGACCAAGGTACTTGAAAAAAGAAGATGATATAGATCCTTGGCTGATGGTTCAAAGCAGAACCTCAAGGACTTGATTTCTTCAACACAAAGAGCAAACAGACCAACTAAGGGCTTAAATCCCTTCACAAGCTTGGTGTCAATAAGCTTGAAAGAGCTTTAGGCAAATGGTAGGGGTTAGGATAGTTAAAAATAAGCAAAAAGAAACAATGATTTCAAGCTTTTTTCAAACTTGAAAACCATACCAAACCTAAACGTGCTTCAATTCAAAGATCAAAATAGGTTTATAACATATAGTGTAACTCAAAATCACTCTTAAACAATACCAACTTTCAAAAACAAAAAAAGGAATAACAATTTTTTCAAAATACCAAACTTTTATTATATTTTAAAAAGGAATTATAATGTTTAAGAGAAAAACTGGAACAAGGGACTCTCACATGTTAAGGTCTCCTTATATAGACTACAAGTGATGATTCTAGAATGCTGAAATACATGAAACCCTAGCTAAGAATTCTCAAAAACTCCCTTGGAGTGCTTGAGTACGTGTTGATGTGTTGAGTTGTCCAAATTCATCCAAGTCGTTCAATTTTACTTTGGGACCAAGTAAGGAGTGTGGGCTGTTGATTTGGCCACGTGTCATTCCTTGGAGGTTAAGGTGTGATGTGACAGGTGGACGGCTTGAATGGTGGGGACCATTGAGTGACGGGATTGTTGATGTGAGGGTGTGGAAGGATTCGTGTTAAGGTGAATCACACGTGGGTAGGTTTAATTTGGATTTACCCTTTGTTATGTGTGAGATAGTTACTGGGTTCATAGGGTGAATAATGGTATATTTTGAACCGAAAAAAGGGGGGGGGGGGGGGGGTGGAAAGTGTTTGGCGTGTGTTTGAGAGTTTGAAAGTTTAGGTGCACAGGTTTAGTCCTTGGTTTTTGGTGAAAGTTGTAAACTATGTTTTTCAGCTCACAAAACCGTATCCCTTTGTTATTAAACATTCATTTTTCACACTTTTGCCACAAATACTTTTCCAAAGTATTTTCAAGGGTTTGTTTTGCCATTTTTGTAACACCCCCAAGTTGGTCAAATGCAGCGGAATAGTAATTGGGGTGTTACTTGGGTGGATCGATAGCACATAGTATATAGAGCAATGATCATAAAAGTCATTTAATACAAATTACATGAATCAGTTGTACTCACTTAGTATCTTGTTTGTAAACCACATTTATTATTAAAAACTGAAGTAAATATCCCAGCCCAATGGTAGACATGATGCTCCTAAAATGCTGGAATCCAATGCATGAACATGCTTTATTTTCCTGAGAAAACATATAAAGTAAAATGTGGGGGTCAACACGAAGTTGGTGAATTCACAGGTTTAACTAAATAATAAGTTAATAATATGCCAAAACATCACAAGGATAGTAGAGCACTAAGCTACATACTATAGTAGTTCCTATTGCCCTGTAATAGAAGCTAGACAAAATAAGTTGTTCGGTACGCCCATTTGGATCTGTCCCGATGTTGTTCCCTCAGTCCGAAAATGATGTAAACCTGTTGCTTGGCCTAAGAGTTTCGTGATAGCAAGTCTTGCATGCCGGGTGTTGTCAACACCCAAATAGATCTATTCACACATTTCGCGCTACACTATTAACTATTACAGTCCACGTGTATGGGGCAAACAATAGGCAATAAGCTGTTGTTGTTGTCAGTGCATGTTTTGCATACTATATAAATATAGTTTTTGTATGTTTTCTCCCCCAGTTATAAAACAGTAAAGATAGGGCCATGAACTCACCTTAGTGGTAATGATGTGATGATGATGATGATGATGATGATGATGTCACTAAACAAACTGGCACAATATGATCACGAACCAGAATAATTATCTAAGTAATTTAAAGTGCCTTAGACAATGCATAATATAACAATGCATGATGAATGTATGATTTTAAAGAAATGCATGATCACAAATTAATATGTTATAACAATTTTATAAATGTTTATACTTATAAAGGGTTGTGATAAACGTATATTTTTAGTGTCTAAAAATATATATGTTGACTTAGTAAACGGGAATAATTTAAATAAATGGATTTTAATTAAATAAATCGTAAAGTAACATTACATTATTTTCTTAAGTCTCAAAAATATAATTAACGGGATTCGTCAGTTTATAAAGTCTTGTAAATAAACTTAGTGATTTATTTAATTATTCCAATAACTAAATTTAATTAAGTATTTTATTAGTACTTTAAATTATTTAAAACAAGTACTAGTAAACCCTTGTAAATATGACAGTTTACAAAAATAGCCTTTAAGGTTTCATTCGTTAAGTTTATTACACCGTTAATCCTCGTTAGTTGGTTTATTTATAAAAACGCCCCTAGGGCTTGTAAAACTTTAGGGAAATGACAACACACCCCCCCTAAGTCTCGAAATTAATAGTATAAGGAGTTAGGGCTTGTTTCCAGTTTCCAAGTTGTCACAATTAGTCCTTTATGTTTCGGAAATATTTTATAGTGTTTCTAGGGTTTGAGTTAAGTTTCAAAAGTGGCAGGAATAGCCCTTTAAGTTTCAGATATCAATTAAATAGGATTAGGGCTTGTAAAACTTTGCCCAAATGGCAGAAATGACCCCTCAAGGTCTCGGCTTGTTTATAAAATTAATTAGGGCTCATTTTAGTTTAGGTTTTTAGCAAATATGGTCCTTGTAGTTTCATACCACTCACGGTTTGAATAACCGTCCCCCCTATACTTTAGAAACTCACACGTTTGGCCCTTGTACTTACAAAAAGTCACGAAATGATTATATAAGTTTTATTAATTATCGAAAAGTTTAACGACATAAATATATATCGATAAAGGGATCCTAGATATAAATATATATCCATAAATGGATCATAGTATTTATTTATAAATACTTGCCAGTAAGGTATACGTAATAACGTATACTAAAATTGTAATCTCAGAAGTAGCTTGAACCTGAAGTCACGCGAAGTCATGTGCACCGACTCTTTGAAAAATAAAAACTGACAGTTATAGTGTAGGTTTTTAAAATAAAGACCTAGTTCTCTATAACTCATGACTCTGGTACCAATCTTTAACACCCCTAAATTTACACGCAACAGAATATTCTTTGGGTGCTAAACAATGGTATAAAACACACAATTTATAAAGAACGACTCGAAAAGAAACGTTTTAGATTTATCGTTCCTAAAACATTCATCAGAGTAGCGTAGTCGGGAGTAATCATCACCAAAAGATAAGTTAAAACAACATATTAGTTTGTTTTAAAAAAAATGGAACGATAAATAAATCAAAGAGTTTGAACAACATAGCAGTGCACAACTTCATTCCCGTGACCTCCAAGCTTCCACTTCCTAATTACCTGAAATACATGTGAGTAAAACAATCAGCAAAAATGCAGAGTGAAATCTATAGGTTTATGTAATCAATTTGAACACAAGCAAAGATTTTAAATTTGTGGCATGCTTAAAGCATCAAATAATAATTTGCATCAACAATAATAATTGTATATAGCATAAATTGCAATAAGATCATGGAACCGAGCCCTTAAACACTCCTTTTAGAGGTCTAATAAGACAGGAGATTTATTAATTGTCGGTTACCTCCAGATTATTGGTACATTTCCGTATACCTGACTTCTCAGTACAATATGTTCAAACAGTGTGGAGGTCGGGCCTAAGCTTCTGTGACAAGTCCACACAAACTGAACCGGGGCGGCTTCCCCCATAGATCTATTAATTATACTAGCGGTTAACCCATCATAGGTTAATTAACGGTCCATAATTGAGGCTTTAACAATGGCAATCACTTAATGCAATTTAAAGGCGACCACTGGTCCATTCAAAGAGGGACAAGCATACCATAAAAGACTTGTGTTCTAAGTTTATAAAAACATGTATTCCCCCTCGCGGGTTTAAAATATTTTAATAACTAGTATAAAGCGAGGCTATAGACTCACCTTAGCCAATAGTGGTAATGAGACGATCGCCGATGATAGATGATGTCTTTCAAACACGAGAACCACAACCTATCAAATAAGGTGCGTTCATTAATAATAGACTCGAGAAATAAACCATACACAAGAATATAAAACTCGACTCATAAAATCACGACAAACTCGAGAGAAAATGATATAAATAACTTCATTATACTCTACTACACATTTACTTAACCATTTTATATTTTTAACAAAGTCCGTCGGTACATACTACATGTACTAGCTTATTTACCCCTATTAAACTCGTCAAGCGTTTATGAAACGACTCGATAAAATAACTTACTATACATAGTAAGTCCTCCTAAAAGTTTATCAAATGAAATTAGTTTTAAAGTCCTTTACCCGACTCATTTTCAAACTACAAAATCCGGACAGATTTACGTTAATTTTTCATACAACCGTTTTAACTTATTTAAACGACTCCGTTTACAAAACCGACACTCGGGTTTTAAAGTAAACTCAACCTATAAAATAAAAACCTCATTATCAGTAGGTTACATATTTCAAAACTTCCATTTAGAGTCACCGAGATTTGATCCAAATATCGACAACAACTATTTGTAGTGCCGATACTCGTCTCCCGGTACACGATCATTCAAAACATCATAACTTCGCGCTCGTTTGGAGCTAGAAGCTCTACCTTATATCAAATCGAAGCTAATAAAATTATCTACAACCCTAGGCTATAAGTAAAGCCATTTTAAAAACATAAAAATTCGGATTTTACACTTTACTTACTGTTATAAAATGACCATTAAAATCTTGTACAAAATCAACTTTTTGATCAAAACCAACCATAGAAATGATTATTTCTATACCCTATCATCATCATATATGAACCATAACATCTAAATCATCATCAAAATAAAAACCTTTAGATCAAAATGAAGTTTTTAACAAAGTTTTTAGCAAGAACACCATGGATCATGCCAAGAACACCATGCATGATCATGGTTTCTACCTACCAACATCAAGAAAATAAAAATTGCTTGAATGTATGAATTTCTTATACCAATATGACCCTTGATCAAAAATAAGAATGGGTCTAGCTTTGGTTTAGCTTAATTCATCCTCAAACTCAAGTAAAAAATGTAAATGTATGGATTTGGGGTGGTGGGTGGTGTTTCGGCTTAATAGAGGGAGAAAGAGAGGACGAGAGAAATTTTTGAGTGGAAAATGTGTGTGTGTGTGTGTTTGTTTAAGCTTTTTATATAGTGGTGGAGAGGCCTTGGTTGCAATTTGGCAAAAGTTGTGGCTAAAAATGAAAATAGTTAGCTAAAAAGCGGGAAATAACTATTAGTCAATTTTCAAAATGTTTACGGGACTCGGGTTTCTTAAAAATACTTAAAAGTTTAAACGCACACGAAAAATAATAATATAACGACTCGATACGTAATTAAAACGTTATCGTCGAAAGTATTAAATATCGAAACGATCGATAATAAAAAAAAATTTGGGCATCCGTCGGTATCGCGATCACTAGTAGTCCTCGTTACTCGTCAAAAATATTAAAATATAATATTTAATATCGGTTTCAACTTAAACCGTTAAACATAATAATATTTAACGTTATAAAATATATCAAAATAATTGAAAATAGAATTAAATTATGACCTTATTTTTACGGGTTTTACATACATGAATCTAAAAATTATCCATCTGATGAATTTAATCATTATGAGCCTTCTCAAAAATATCAAACAAGCAATTCAGTCCCTCATATTGATCCATTTGAAGATATGACAAGTCCTACAAAAGGAAATCCTTCAGTATCACATACTGATGGATGTCAATCAAATAATGATCAATCTCAAGATGATAAAAATGATCAGCAAGTAAACACAAATGACCAAAATGGTCAGTCTTAAAACAATCAGCATGCTGACACACATGATCAAAATGATCAATCATATGCAGCTGCTGAAGAACAGTCTGAGCCCCTTGCTCAAAGCTCTCATATCATCTCTAGGAAATTAGGTCTTGGATATGCTTCTTCTGACCAAGAAGGAAGTCCTCCAATGATCGAACCCTTGTCCACTGAATATCCTTTAGTAGACACTAGAGACATTCCAAGTCCAAGTCCATGTCATGGACTTCCAAGTTCTAGGTCTAATCATGATACCAGTACCTATTCTCCAGCTCCACAAAAATCTTGGACTCAAAATAGTCAAATACAGCTGGTGAACATAATAGGTAATCCTGGTGAAGGTATAGTTACTAGATCTATGGCAAAGAAACTGAGTGCTGCTTCATCTGGAGAATTCCTTTATGAAAATTTTCTCTCAGAAATTGAACCTACAAAGGTTTCTGAAGGACTCACACACCCTGGATGGGTGGATGCCATGCAAGAGGAACTCAATCAATTTGAAAGAAACAAAGTCTGGAAATTGGTTCCTCTTCCATATGGTAAATCAACCACTGGCACTAAATGGGTTTACAAGCTCAAAAGAGATGAAACCAATGCAGTGACAAAAAATAAAGCTAGGCTGGTGGCCCAAGGATTCAATCAAGAGCCTGGTGTTGATTTTGATCAAAACTTTGCTCCAGTTGCACGTATGGAAGCCATACGAATCTTCCTTGCATATACCACTTACATGAACTTCATAATCTACCAAATGGATGTCAAAAGTGCATTCCTAAATGGTGAACTAAAAGAAGAAGTTTATATTACCCAGCCTCCTGGCTTTGAGAGTAGTAAATACCCAAATCATGTCTATAAGCTTTACAAAGCTTTGTATAGACTGAAGCAAGCTCCAAGAGCATGGTATGAAACTCTCTCAACTTTCTCATTGAACATAAATTTGTCATAGGAAAAACAGATAGCACCTTGTTCATCTATAAATCTAAAACTGACACCATTCTGGTACAAATTTATGTCGATGACATAATCTTTGGTTCTACAAGCTTGAAACTTTGCAAAAAATTTGCGAAGCTTATGACCAGCAAGTTTGAGATGAGTATGATGGGAGAACTCACATACTTCCTTGGTCTTCAGATTAAACAATCTAACCAAGGCATCTCCATCAATCAAGAAAAATATGTCAAGGATCTGCTAAAGAAGTATGATATCAATTGCGCTTCAGTGAAGACTCTAATGGTACCCCCTAACAACTTAGGACCTGATCTCACTAGATAATCAGTCAATGAGACTCGGTATAGAGGTATGATTGGGTCACTCATGTACTTAACTACAAGCAGACCTGACATTCAATTCTCTACATGCCTTTGTGCAAGATACCAAGCAGATCCAAAGGAATCACACCTTACTGTTGTTAAGAGGATCTTTAGATACCTAAAACGTACACCAAGTCTAGGTTTTTGGTACCCCAAATATCAGGTTTTAATCTAAAGGGGTACTCAGATTCTGACTATGTTGGTTGCAATTTGGACAGAAAAAGCACTTCTGGTGCCTGCCAATTGCTAGGTGGCAAACTTGTATGTTGGAGTGCTAAAAAGCAACAAACAGTTTCCATGTCTTCAGCAGAAGCTGAATATGTGGCAGCTGCTGGATGTTGTGCCAATGTTCTTTGGATGAAAAGACAACTGGCTGATTATGACATAGAATATGAAAAGGTATCAATCTTTTGTGATAACACTAGTGATATTGCAATATCCAATAATCCAGTCCTCCACTCAAGAACAAAACACATTGATATCAGATATCACTTTATCAGAGATCACATTGTGAAAGGGGAGATTGAATTACACTTCATCCCTACTCAATACCAATTGGCTGATATCTTCACCAAACCATTAGATGAACCAACTTTCAAAAGATTGATAATGGAGCTTGGTATGCTGAACATTGATGATACAAAACCTGAACCATCAGCATTCACTAAAGAAGCTTGAAGGTTCAGCATTTCTTAAAAGATTTTGATTAATGTTAAGTAGCATTGTCAGAGTAAAGGAGTGGCAATGTCATGTGTCTATTTCACTTTATGTGATTCTGTATATGATGTTTTGTCGCCTTATCTGATTCACTGAAGCTGAACAAATAAATCACCAGTCATCAAAAGATTCCTTCAGCAATGCTAAACAAAATTTTAATACAAATGAGTAGCTAGGCCTGAGTAGAGGAGCGTGTAATTTCATATGTCTTGTTCACTTATGTGAACATGTATATGGGGTTTTGTCGCGTCATCTGACGCACTAAAGCTCACAAGTATAGCCATCAGCTTCTACATATCTGAGCAATAGCTTTTAAAACAAAACAATCATGTGACTCAATGGAGTAAATGGCATTAAATTTCTTGAGAATAAATACAAAACATTCTTTCAAAAGGTGTCAATTGTTTATTTAAGAAATATCAAGAGTCCATATCATAGTCAACAACTTTCTAACACAATGAGGCGTTTCACTGTTCAAAGCAACAGAAAATCATCACCTTTTTCAGAACATTAATGAGAGAGTTTGTGCCATTTGTTCAAAAGGAGCCCTAAAAGTTTCACTCTTTTTTCAAATGTTTTACAAAATTTGACAACTCAGTTTAAAATGGTGTTTACATATATCTTTTGAAGAATGATGATTCATATCGTTTGCAAAAACTTTAAAAAAACACACACACAACTCTCTCTCTCTCTCTTTTTTTTCAAAAAAAAACACACAACAAACATCAATGGCTGCTAAATCTTCTTCATAACCACAAGAGACTAAGATCACCCTCAATCCTTCCATCCATGTAAACTATCCCATCGAGGACATATTCTTTAAACCCAACAACATCGCCTTGATCAAACCAGAAACCCTAACATCTGAACCAGGAAAACAAGTACTAAACTTTTTATCCAAATGTGTGATTCGTGATGCCTTTTTCAAGGATCCAGGGGTTATGTTTGAAAATGTGCTAAAAGAGTTTTGGTTCATAGCACAAGGGTCAATAAACAAGAAATTTATTGATTTTGTGTCTACTACCTTGGGTATTCATGGGAAAATAAATTTAAAGATGCTTAGAAGGGTCTTAGGGTTAAACTATTTGGAGGATTCTAGCAAATATGAGGCTGTTCCTAATGATCTCTCTGTTGTCAAAACATTAATTAAGGAAATTGGATACACTGAAGAGATTGGTGATAAATTAGGGATGAAGAGAAGCTGTTTACCACCTAAGTGGAAACTTTTGATGTCCATCTTAATTGAGTGTCTGGGTGGGAAACTGGTGGGCTAGATCAAATCAACCAAAAGGATGCCCTTATTTTGTATTGTCTGACAAAGGGCATAAAAGTTGATTTTGGAAAACTAATCTTTGAAGATCTCCATGGAAAAATGTAGAAGAAAACTAGGGAGAAGAATGTGGTCTACATCAGATTTTTATCCCTCATTTTTGCTGACCAATTTGGTGAAGAATACCCTAAAAATGAAGGAGTTAAACTTGTTTTCTCAATCTTTGATACCAATCGCTGGAACATTCCAGTCAGCACAACTGAACCTCCTTTCACACAGCCCATGCTAATTTGCTCAGCAAATTCTCCAGTAGTGTTCAAAGCTCCAAAAGACACTTCTCTAACTGGAGAAGGGGATCTAACAGGCAAAAAGTCTGGAGCTTCTTGTGGACCACGTCAAAAGAGCACATCAGTGAATACTCTTAAGTGTAGACGTGGGTCTAAGAAAAGGAGGCACCCCACAGAATCTTCATCAAAGAAGCATTCTGATAATCCCAAAGGCCAACCTTTGAAGAAACAAAAGTCCTCGGCCAAGGACCAGAACCCTAGCCAGCCGCCACCATCAGTCTCTACTGAAGGTGGTATGCATTAAGAGGCCCTAAAGGCAACCCATCTCTCAACTTCTTTAGGAGAGAAGGGTGAAGATAGAGCGCACCCTCAACTCGATAGAGTGGAGTCAGTATCGGTAAGCAATTTAAATCTGAATGCATCTCAAATTTCATTACCAATCTCTATCATTTTTCACTCTAAGTCTGCATCACGGAATGATGTGTCAGCAAATCCAACAGCTGATGCTGACCCTGGCCTATCTGTTTCTAATGATGTAGTTCCCCCACAACAGGGTTCTACTGAAGTAACCACAAACATTATCATTAATCTTAACTCATCAGGGACTCTTTCTCAAGATTCATCAGGTAAAACCAACCCTGGTGGTGAAGGACTTGAAACTGACCAGCACGCTGAAGATGGCGATCAACAGACAATGAAGGAGGTGCCTATCTCCACTGGCGCCAAAGGGGGACACTTGCCTACATTTATATTCAGCATGTGTGCTGATGACTTGGAGAAGGAGTTAGGACTAAGGGAAAGAGCTCCAGTAAACTTGGATGATAGTGAATCTGAAGATGACATTACTGATCAAACTCCCAAGCCTCCTTCTCCCAGAACCGTCAAGGTAAATGAACTAACAAATCAGGTGTTGGTTCTACAATCACATGTGACTAAGCTCAAGGAGGAAAAGGCTCTTGCTTATGCTGAACTCGTTACTCTTAAATCAATGCCAGTTCCTCCCACTGCTGAACAGCTCAGATATGCAATTCTCACTACACTGAAGCCATTAGTGAAAGATGTGGCCACCACTACTTCTATCAATAAAGAAATCACCACCCTCATGGACTCCATTAATGCTACATCGTTTGAGCTCCCTATTGAATACAAGCCGATTCCTAATCATCTTAATGAGTTATGCGATTTAGTTTCAAAGATCAAGGATAGGGTGGGTCTGCTGGAACAACAAAAGCTTACCTTATTTGATGAAGTTCAGCAAAAACTAAATGCTCTTGCTAATGTTCCGACAATATTGACCAAGGTATCATCCACCTTAGACTCTATATGTGCATGGTGGCCTGCTGGGGGTTATAAGAAGTTGCAGGACAATCTTCTGCTGAGGGGGAGAAAGTAACTATTCAGCAGCTCTTCAAGAAACATGCACAGAAGAAGGCCCAAAAACAACCTTTTGTTTATGTATCTCCGTTCAGTGAAGGCAGTCCAGATAAGACTAAGGGGGAGTCTTCAGCAAAGGGCACTCATATTGATGGCCATATTGATGGCCTTACCACCAACACTGAATCATCTGAAGATGTGACACCTCCCATCAAACCCAAAAGCAAAAGAGAAACCACATTAGATGAAAGAATTATCAAGTCAGGGTTGGTCACTCAAGAAGAACTTGATAGAATCCACAAACTTCAAAATGAAGAAACACTCAGAGATTTGAAGATGAGCTTATATGAAAGAATTAGAAAATCTGAGGTTGAATGCTTTATCAAGAAAAAGATGTTATACGGAAAATTTTGT